>VZUI01007097.1:5600-25961 GCA_013401135.1 Cettia cetti | reverse complement strand
AAATAAAATAAAATAAAATAAAATAAAATAAAATAAAATAAAATAAAATAAAATAAAATAAAATAAAATAATAAAACCTTTCTGATCTTTCTTCTACCTAGAGTTTTTGTGTTCAACGGCGACATTTTGACAAGCGGTAAATGATTTTTTTCTCATTGTCTTTTTGCTTGTGTCATCATAGTGGCAAAGTAAGTTTTTTCTAAAGAAAGCTCAGAGAGATCATGACAACGGTTGGTGTTTGTCCAGAGATGTTCAGGGACAAGACAGGAACAAGGCACCACCATGGAGCAAAAGCCTAGGCGGGAAAGACATTAGGTTTTCAGTTAATACCTCAAACTTTATTTGGAAATTGTAAGTTCTATCACAATAGGAAACAATTAGCAAAAAACTATTCATCTTGAAGGAAGGTAAAAAATGGTGGTTTGCATCAAATACAGTATGATATCTTGTGTTCCAACATATGAATTTTAGGAGGTTTTGAAGATGGGAATTTAAGTGAAAACTTTCCTCTTTCTTTCTGGTAATAAATACTCCTCTGACAATGTAATCACCAGCTTTAGAAATAATTTTTCTCTGGAATTCTTGAGAATAAAACAAGGTCAAAACCTGCTGGTAACATCAACCATGCCCCAGTTAACAGTTCTATTTTGTATTTAGTTTTGTTCGATGGGTCTGGTTTCCCAGAGCTTAATAGACACACAGTTTTTTAGACAAAATACATTCTGTTGATTAGGATAAGGAGACTGGAAACTGTTTGTGACTTCTAACTTGTGACTTCTAAGAAGCTGCAATCTTTAATATTTCTATATGCAAAAGGATGGACAACTGCTGGTTTAAATTGTTGTGGACAGTCAGACCAGACGACCAGAACAACTCACTTTTGTCTTAATTTCTGTCCTACTAATGCTGTCATAAAGATGGGATTTATTAATGTTTTGATGCATCCTTAGGAGTCCTGGAAAGACATTATTAATGCCCATTTGAGTAATGACTTTTTTTAAAATTTTATTAAGAACAAATGACAGTGTATTTCTCGTGGCAAATGGCCATATTTCTGGAAGAGGCTCAATGATACAAGAGTGGAAATGATTTAAGAAAATAAAGGGAGAAGGGATTTTTAAAATCAAAGAACAACAGAAAATTAAGCTAAAACTGTAAAGTCATAGGAAAATAATGCCAAGACTGGAAAACCAGCCTTAGAACAAAATCTCATGAAACAAAATAAAGAACAGATCAAAAATGTGCCAGAATGTATGAGATGGATTGGGACAAGGTTGCTACTTCTAAGTTCCATACAAGTTTCCAAACAAGTAAATTAAAACTGGTTACTTAGGCAACACATCCCTGGTAGCAGTTCCACCACTAAAGGGCACAATGTCAGAATTCTCAGTGCAACAATCTACAGTTAATTTAATTTGTTAGCAGAATTGCTTTCTGAAATTTTAAATAATACTGTTACATGCCTCCCACAGTCACTCACAGCTAGAAGGGCTTAAAAAATGAAAGCACTGTGCAGCAAAATGAAAACAAATCTGTCACCCCCACAGAAGCAAACACATCTCCAAAATGAGAGAAATGGGCCTTTATCCAAAGAGTTTGCTAGCACCACAACACTAGTTGATCTTTGATTTGGCTCACTTTAAAAAAAAAATAATTGGGATTTTTCTTGAGCTGGATCATCCTCAACTTAAATCCCACTGGGGATGGGAGGTAGAAAAACCCAGCAGACTGTGGCACAGATGCCTCTTCTAGAAAAGACCAATCCTTTATTCTTGTTTCCTTAAATTTGTATGAAAAATGGTGGCAGAGGAAATGTGATATTCCATTTTCATGCATTGGAAATGAAGGAAGCCTCCAGCATTTTCAACTTGGCAAAGGCAAGCAGCCACCTTAAAGGCTATACTTACTCCACATTTTTGTCCAGGTCTGGTACCAGAACACCAAATAAAAAAGAGAATTAAATGGAAAACATGAAAAAAGAACTGTGTAACTCATAGCAACAGCTACTATGCCACTTTATAAATAGGACTATCAGCATGAATATCCAATATATGCAAGTATATAAAATTATGCACAAGGGTACAAGACTTGGCCAACATGAGGCTTGTGGAGGATGGAGCAGGTGTTTATCAGCAATTGTGTCCATGCACACTCACATGGAGTAACACTGGCATCTCTTGGATTCCCAGATTTGCTCCTGAATACAAATTTTTTTCAAAGTTAAAGCAGCTAGTGGAACAAGTCCTATCACATGGATAGGCTTTCAGACCAAAACAGAATATGTGGATGCCATACAGTTAAAGAATGTTTCTATCAACCTTTTGGTAAATGAAGGTCTTCCATTCCTCTCATGTGTAACACCAAGAAGGCGGAACAAATTCCTATCCCATTCACAGAACTAAAATTCCCATAAAATTAAGCAGGATTAAGACATAACCTTAATTATGACAATAAAAATTAACTTTAAAGACAAAAAAGTGTTCTTTTAATTACTGACAGTAAGTAAAATATGAGTGAATGTGACATAAATTGGAAAATCATTCACTGTGTAATAGAAGCTCCAAATAGGCTTAGAGATGAAAAGTAAATGAGCTGGAAAAGAAAGAACAAATGTGCTGGGAATGCTGTTTTTCATATTATGTACTGTGTGAATCTGAAGAGATCCCACTATACTGGCTTTTTTCACTTCAGTTTAGATGGAAATGTACTGGCTTAATAGAGAGACACATTTGCATTTCATTTCTTAACCTTTCTAAGCATTTAAGAATATTAAATCCATTTCCTTGCCAGAAGTACTAAAAAATCACATATTTCATTGTCAAAATCATCTATCCAACATTACAATAATCATTTCTCCCAGGATCATTAATCTGCAATGCAGAAGATTTATTTGTTCTAAATATCAAATAACTTGCTGTATTTTACTGAGAAATGAAGTGAAAGTATAAACAGGAGAAAAGAAATTAAACCCTGGTTGATCTGATGATAAGAACATATTCAATTTTATCTTTATATAAAATTTAAAAGTTTTTTAAGAAGAGCAGAAAAGGCAGAGTAAATACTTGTGGCAGAATGCAGGTAGCATCCTCTATCTCCTCAGACCATACTTAGGCTTTAGAGCCCATGCAGCCAAAGGAAATTTTATCAACAATTTCAAAATTTTTGAAACAATCTTTAGAAGTCACCAGGACTATTCACAAGTGCAATGTTGGAGTGCATTCCTATGCTTGGCTGCCTTGTTAAGCCAAAGTACAATGCTGATCCTGGCTGCAAATCCTAAATCTGCTTTTGCCATAGGGAGCTACAACCCATACTTCCTCAGCACAATATTTAACTGGGACAACTTTGTTCATATTTTTCTTTCAGGCATCCTATTCCAATATTTTCATCTAAGTTTCTATAAATGACACCATTCCTTTTTCTTTGAGTATCTGTCACGATTGTTTTCTTCTTATATGTCAATATAGCTGTGTAACTATGGCAGAAATGTGTCTGAAATTCCTCCCACCAGTCTAAAAAAGCTTTTTGTTACAACAATTGATAATGTTTTCAGATTGATGTGCTTTAGATAAATGAGATTTTTATTAAATCAATGAACTTAATCAATCCTTCTGAAGCTTGTGCAAAACTCACTTTTATCATATCAATAATTACTATTCCATTACAACCATCCTCAGATTTTCTATCCAAGAAAATATCAGATGAACCTAGAACACAGATAAAAATTCCAAGGCAAAAATGAAAATGTTGTCAGAGAACAGTGTTTCCTGAAATATTATAAAATCATTATGGATTAGGTAGCCCTACTTCATGTGTCTAGGGGGTTTTGGGTTTTTTGTGGGTTTTTTGTTTGTTTGTTTTGTTTTTTAATTTGTCTTCTGCTTCTTAATACCAGACCATTCAAACAAAATTTATAAGGTTAATCAAATAAAGTTGGATGAGTTGCTTTATGGGGCCCAAAAAATGTCACTAAAATGGTATTGTTAACCATAATTTTTTACCCATTCCTTAATATTCCTGAAAAAACAAGAAAGCATTATTCTCTGAATACGGCACAAGTTTTTGTTAGCACCCCATGTAATACTGCTTCATCCAAGACTTCATTTAAAACCTTTCTACCTTTTTCTCACAGGTTTATGTTCCCAGTTTATTCCCAATATATTTGTTCCTGTAGTTTTGATTTTCACTGTCATATCCACAGTTTCTCACTCAGGTACGAAAACATTCATAGAATTATAGGATGGTTTGGTTTGGAAAGGACCTTAAATATCATCTAATTCCAATCTCTTCCTATGGTCAGGGAAACATTCCATTGGACCAGATTCCTCAAAGCCTCATCCTACTCTTACAGAAATGAGGTATCCCTTATGCCAAAAATTTCTTCTCAATACCTAATCTAAACCTGCTTTCTTCCATTCAAAGACATTCCCTTTTGTCCTGTCACTACAGGCTTTCATATAAACTCCCTCTACAGCTTTTTTCCAGGCCCCCTTTAGGTACATTGAGACTGCTCTAGGGTCTCCCCTCCAGCTGAGTCCCAGCTCTCTCAGCCTCTCTCCACAGGAGAGCTGTTCCATCTCTGAATGTCTTTGTGCTGCTCCTCTGGACTTGCCCTAACATATCCACACCCCTCTGATCCTGGAGATCCCAGAACTGGATGCAGTGCCCCAAATGGGGTCATCCATCAAGCAAGGGACAGCCAGCTGCCTTGTTGGTGTATATGTAATTTATTTTGTCTGAGCTTTGGGTAGCGCCAAGTACCAGCACTTTAGATGATGCTTTTTGGTTTAGCTGGTAACATGAAACAGCTAATGTTTAATTTACTATGTAATGAAGAGCTGTTTCATCCACAGTGTGAACAAGTTTTAACTCAACACTTAAAACTCATAATATTCACCCAAGTAGAAGGGCCAACTGGCTTTAAATGGCTCTGACCACCTGCTTTGACTAGCAGAGGTGGAGGTAGATCTTAATTGCCTTAAGTATGGCTCATTTAATTGTCTCCATTTCAGGCATAATATACATAACTAGGTGATTGTAGATATAATGCAGGTGATTTCAGATTTTTAAGTGTTTCCTGAGTACACTTATTATTATTTGGATTTTGGCAGGTATATAATAATTTTTAAAATAAAATAAAGTCTTGATTCATCTCCTTAAACTTTTACTAACATATTGCTATACTTTCATTTGCAGCAATTATTGTGCCTCTTTTAGTTATTCAAACTGACATTTTACCTAAACATCTACTTCTGTCAAAAAAGATCCTTAATTATACCTAATTTCTTTAACTTCCTTTTGTCAAATATGTGGTATGTATGATACTATTTTCTTTATTTTTTCAAGGGCTTTTTACTTCATATATTGTTTAATGAAATAGAACAATGGTGGAACCAGTTGTGGGAGGGGGGTATGCGATGAGACAGACTGTCAGCAGCATGGATATTTTTTATAGCACTGGCATATGGTTTTTTTACCAAGAATCAACATGTGCTTGATTCAGGATGAGCACAGCTAGAAGTTGTTAGTTTCTCGGTGCTTTGTTTCAATGAAGGATTGTCCCATGTGAGAAGATTACTGAGGAAATTCTAAGATAAAAGTATGGATCTGGATTTTGTTTCTGAAAATGGTTAAATTTTCTGAAAGACATGAGGAGGAATAGTCCATTCAGCAATTCAAAATGTTCATAATTTTTGGTTGGTGATTTTACTGCTATCAAGTGTATGCCAAGTCAGCTCACATTCACTTGATGCCTTGATTGTCAGAAGTAAGGAGCACATGTGCCCAAAGGGAATTTTATTCTGATGCACTGCTGCAGCCTCATGCTTTATAATAGCAATGAGAAAATTATGGGCAAAGAACCTGGTTTAAAAAAAGAATAAGGACAATTGAATGAGGTAATTCTTTTAATGGATGGATATTTAATTATGCTGACAAATCATAATTTAGACCTTCCATAATCATAAACATTAGACCATAAACATTAAAGAATAAGCATTAAATCTCCAGTCAAAACAGTACCATGTCCTCAAATACATCAGCTTCTGAATAGAAGCTTCTCTAACAGATGTACATACTCCAGCTATGAATTTTCCTCCAGGAATTCCAGTATGCATAAAAAGGAGGAGATCAAATAGCCTGATTTACAATGAAGGGAAAACAAATCTGATGCCATCACAATTTTGAAGGAATGACAATCATTCTTCTGCTGCTCATTGCTTTCATTAATTAATGGAAATTCTTTAATTAATAAATTAGATTTACTACTTTGTTACATAATGTGACAAACTTGGCACTGACCTTAAAAAATGTGGACATTTATTTAGAAGATATAGTAAAGAAGAATGCATTTTTCCATTTTATAGAGAGCAAAAATTCTGTTCTACTTCCACCCCACTAAGTAAATAGATTTGCAGAATTTGCAGCGCTGAAGGAAGGAGCCACTAATATCAAGTCATGCACTTGCTAAACTATTAACATAATTACAATCATCAGAGCAATACTGCAGATGGCTTTGATAGTATTGTTTGACTCAAGCAGCCAGAAATTATTAGGAGGTTTGTTGGGATTCTTTTTTGAACTGATGCACTTTTCCAATTAAAATTGCATTTGCTGCCTTTGTCTCTAAAACAGTCAATTATGGAAGTGTTTCCCAACAGTCCACAGCGTGCAAATATTATATGACATTAAAACCATTAAAGTTCTTCTGGGGAGCTGATTGCTGCTTTTATTACTATACTTTGGTAGATAGCCAATATTGTTGGAAATGCACGTCTTTTAGTCAATGTATCTTTGTTAGGTGCTCAGTTAGGATTTCTTTCTGTTATATCAGTATATCAGTAAAATCTGGGAAAGAGTAAACTTCTTGCCATAGAAGCGTCCTGATAAAATAGCGTATTGCTTAGGTCATAGGTTGGTGTGTGCATACATTCTTCAAAGGTATATAAACTATAAGGCACAGAACAAATTTCAAATAGTCACCATATGTTACGTATATTTTATTTTTCTTTTCATGCAGTGGAAGTCTATTCAATTAAATGATGAAGAAAAGAAAATTCCTTTTATTAGCAAAGAAAATACTACTGGCATTATATTTTATTGTTCAACCCTAGAAAGTAGGTTTGCATTTAAATATCTGATGAAAGAACATTTTCTTCTTGCCTGCATGTAAAAATAATTAATTAAAAAGCACAAGCCAAAGCACTTGCAATAATTTAACTAAGATACAATGAAATATAGAACAGATACTTTTGTTTAACTTTTTACTATTGTCATTCTGCTTACAGTATTGCTCTTTTCCTTTTGTGTTAACTTACTACGCTCAAAATGATTGGATCTTTAAAGATGAAGCCATCACCAGTAGCTTGAATTCAATATGTTAAGTTCATGAACTGCATGGTTTGGAGAAGGCTCCTAATGCAGCATTGAAAACCATAAATACATCTCATCAGCAAGTCAAACTTGGATACAGAAGTAATTAGCTGTGTCAGAAGAATGAACATACTGCCTTCAAGGAAATAACAAAAGTTGCATAGAATTTGCATACAGTATATGAAATATGGAAATTTCTCTGTAAACAGATGTGTTTTCAGCTTTGATTTACTGTCATCACTAAATGATGAGGATGTGCATGAATACTGATATGGTGGTATTACATTATTCATTTACTAGAGAAAGGTAGAAAAGACAGAGCAAGAAAGAGAGAGTTAGAGAAAGCAAATTGCCTTAAGTGTGTTGAAAGAACTTTTCTACTTGATGAGGGTTAAATAGACAGAGAAACAACTTGGCCAATTTGATGATGGAAAAGAAAGTAATAAGTTCATATAGAAAGTTTTAAAATTATGTGGACATAATCGCTTGAAACAAAGAAGGAATACTATTTATACAAAATATAGTTTTGCTTTATGGCTGAAATTTGAACACAAAGTTAATATGTAAGCACTGAAAAGATGGCTTATTCTCTTTCTGGAACAGATGGTTTAATGTGTTCTGGTCAAATCTCAAGAAATGGCAATGAGAAATAATCCAAACTTATCTGGACTTAATTTTATACAGCCCAGCTGACCAGCCTGAATTTTAAAAGACATTTGAATGCCTACCTTTAGCCTGTGAAAACAGATGTTAAATACCTACTTAAATAAATGGTGTGAAATTCTAAGCAGTGTTGATAACGTAGACCAATTGGAAAAAGAATTAAGAAAAAAAATATAATCAAACAATTGTAAGGAAACAAAGAAGATCTTGAAAAGATTCTTGTACCATATTACTTCAGTAGACACTTACTACTGGCTTATGATTGTGTACGCTGCATATGTTCTATTCCATTTTTCTGTTTTCTTAGTTTTTGGTAATGGTCAAAGCTGTTTCAGTTCAGTCATTTTCACAGCTGCCTTGTATCCCCTATATCCTCTTTCAATGAATGCACAAGTATACTTCAGGCAAGCTTAAGGAGAAAAATCTGGATATTATCATGCTGCAGGGGAACAGGTTTTTTTTATCCTGGAAATCTCAACACTATTAGAAGCTTGTCTTGTGCATATGTTGCTTACATAAAGAGTAGGCTTGTTTAGATCAACAGCATAAATAAAACATTCACCTAATACTGATCAAGATTTAACTCAATCCTCTGTATGAATCCTGTTTATATGAGTTTTATAGAGATAACCAGATTCTAAAACTAAGAATAACAAAATATCTGCCCCAGGCTCTTTTGCATAAAGATATAGTTGGAGGTTTCTCACTGGAGGTGTCCCCTAAAGTCCCACGGGGCCCAGTATTGCTTGACTTGTTCATCACTTACTTGGATGAAGGGGCAGAGGCCTCCTCAGCATCTCCCTGATGACACAAAGCTGGGAGGAGTGGCCAGTGCCCCAGGGTGCTGTGCAGCCCTTCAGAGGGACTTTGACCAGCTGCAGGGATGGGCAGAGAGAATTGTCTGAAACTCAGCAAAGGCAAGTGCAGGGCCCTGCACCTGGGGAGGAATAACCCCAGGGACCAGCACAGGCTGGGGGCTGACATGCTGAAAAACAGCTCTGAGGAGAAGGACCTGGGGATGCAGGCAGAAAACAAGAAAGCAAGCTGTCCATGAGCCAGCAGTGACCTTGTGGCCAGGAACACAAAGGGTACCCAGGATCATCCTTGCTAATGAAATAATAGACTGTATAGAACATCACAAATCTCTGGGTTCAAAGATGGCTCTTAGTCAAGGGTTCAATAAGAAATTCTGGAATTTCATTAGCAGTATCAATGACAATTAAACCGTTAGATGTAAATCAAAATTCTATTCTCCAGTTATTCATTTTGGTATTTCGGTTTTACAAGGATCATTTTATTTACGCATGTATACCAAAAGGTTGAGCTAATATCTTCAGACTTAGTTTTGTTCCATCTCAGGAATGTACACAAAGCATTGAACAGACACCTGCACAAAGGTTTGATCAGATAATTCTGGAGTATGCATCACATTACTTTCATGAGAGTAAAATCATTCACATTTCCCCAACTCCCTAAGGAAATAATACCCATTGACAAAAACAACTCATAAAAAAATTAGTCTTCAGTAATTGAGTAATGTTTACAGAAGTTTCTTTACATGTCATTAAAAATCCAATATTTGAAGGTAATACATCAGTAGCAATAAAGGTCCATATTGGAATGACAAATGCTGTATGCATCAACTAGCCAGATTTTGCCTTGAGTGATTTCACCAGGTTATTTTGAAGTTTCTATCTGACATTTAAGTTAGCTGTTAAATATAAGAACCATCTGGAGATCTATTGTTGGCAGAATGGTCCAATAAATGTGATGTGCTATGATGATACGCCTTTAGATTATTTATATCTTCTGTTTGATTGCCATCTGAACTAATAATTTTTTCCTAATTTTAGAAAATTCAGATTTAAAGCCTAGTACTAATTTTCATGTATAATTGTATTTTATTATAATTTTCTCTGGGGACATAACTCTAGATCTTGGATATTCACTTTCCTGAACAGGGGGCAAGTTTGTTTACAAAGTGAACAGTGCCCTAGTCAGGACAAGGTGTTGTTTCTTGGTATCTTCACCTTAAAACATGTAAAAATGGCAATGCAATAGTCAAAATGATAAATTGAGAGAATAAGTGTGAAGAACTCTCCAACCTTCTCAAAGACAAGAAACAAAATGTTCTCAGCAATCAGCAAAATAATATAACTCAGGAATTTCATGCTTAATTGCATATGGTCAGTCACCTGAATATTCACAACACCCTTCATCACAGTGAAAAATTAAGGAATAATTTCTGCTGATTTTTTGGACCAAACCCAGCCAATTTCTCTGTTAAGCAACAAATTATAATTTCATAATGAACCTCTATTTATCCTGTGAACTCAGCCTCCTAGCAATTCTGCTCTCACATTAGTCCTGAACAGCACCAGAGTTCTGCATATTATCTTCTTTCTGAGGGTCTCAAAAATTCCATGATGCCTGTGGAAACCCTATCTGGCTTTTCTTCACCCTCAGGCTGGGAGAAGGAATAAATATGAAAGACTAACTTTCCCGTAAGTATTAAATATGTGCTGTTCTACTGATCCTGCATTTCCGAAATTATTTTTCTATGGGTCTATGACCCACTGTGAATGTTACCCCAATTAAAATTCCATGAATTGTGGCTGAACAGTCTTTAAATATCTGGTTTCACGTTCCTAGGCAGTTTAAAATTCTTAAACGGCACCAGAAATTATTGAAAACAGGACTATTTTAATTTTCACTTAGCTGTGCATGTCAGGTTTGACCTTGTCAGCCCTGACCCAGCAAGTAAAGCAAGAAAATCAGAACCTCTGTCTTGGCACTATTCCAGATTTTGGATGATGGCCTATGCTTCATTAGACTTAAATAATTTCAATTATTTCATTAGACTTAAACACTCAAATGAGCCTAGCCACCATTGGCTTATGAATCACCAGACACAGTCTGAGCATTTCAAAGCAAGTCACACATGCTTGCCAACAATAACAGTTAGGTGCTCCAAGAAAAACCCTGAAGAACCCAAGGAGGACAATTCTAATGGAAGATGATCACCAGAGACAGGTGGTGTACAGAAGATTTAAGTCAAGTAATATGTTAAAAGTTGTTTGGAATCTGTTTTACCTATGGAATCCATCCTAACCTGAAGTTAGGTTTTTAGAAAGTAAGAGAATAGCACATCTTGTACGTAGGAGAATATCACTGATGCATCATTGCTAGATACTCTTTGACCACACAGTTATCTCTCTCCCAAAAGCCCTGAAGAAACAATCCCATGCATATTAAAAAAAAAAAAGAAGAAACTCTAACCCAGGAAGCCATTATTTACTGTAGTCTTTTCAATTAATAATGTCACAGGCAGCTGAGCACCTTGGAAATAGAAGCTTCACAATGTGCTACTCCACATTTCACAAGCAAAAAAAGTATGACATATAGAGTCTTATTACTTAGAAGAACAGTGGAGCTTGAAACTCTTGCATTAAATTTGAGCAGCCTTGGTGAAAATGAGATCTCGTTTCCTCATTATGCAATCTGACATCCTTCATCTAAAACCAAATGAGATAATAAAGTAAGAGAGATGAGATATATTTTCTGCATAAAGAACCACATAATCCTTTATCTCATTTAAATAATAGATTCATAAAAACCTTTTTTAAACATCCAACTAAATGATGCAGTGAATTATTAATATATCTGCATATTTAATAATACTAATATTGCATGCTAAATGATAGCAAAATTGCATTCTTAGAGATACACCAAACAACACCAACATGGCTGTGATTGGCTCTTGAAGTTTGTAAAGCACTACATATAGCAACAGGTCTCAGTATTGTGCAGATTCTGTGTAGTGCTGTGTATCAGCACAGTATTAAAATACTGACTTTATTTCATGATTACATAATTTTCATAGCTAATACTTGAGATTGAGTACCAAGAGGCAACATTTTTACCACATTACAAGGCAATTTCTTAACTTGTCATGAGAAAAGAATCTCACCAGTTGTTGAGAATAAACCTGATGGGTTGTTTTCAGGCATACTGAAAAACATGTGAAGCATTTACCTCCTACTTGTACTAGGAGTGGAATAGACCCTTTACTCTTCCCTAACTTCTTTGTAGCTGTGCCAAGTTACCATTAAAAATAAAATGTCAGATGCGTATTTAGATTAGTAAGCAATGAGCCATTGAACACAAATCAAAATTATCCTCATTTTGCCTAAAGTAGATGTGGAATGGAGAACCAAACACACTGCTGGGAAAATGCCTGACAGACTTAAAGTTCAGAAACAACAGGGAGAGGAACAAGAAAATGCTTCCTGTTTTCTTTTGGCTATAAGGGGTTTTCTATATTTTTTATCATTTTAAGTATTACATAGCCAGGAATTAATTTATCTCCATAACTGCTTTTTTTATGCACAGGAGGGTCTTCAGTCTCTTGAGAATTAGGAACTGATATGCAGAATTGTAAGGCAGAAATCCAAAACAGAATGTACCAAAATATCTACAGTGAAAATTAACCAGATTAGAGGCACATAGTTTGAAACCTGAAACTCTTTAAACAGAAGTCATTCACTACCTGTTTCTGGAGATCTCTAAAAGCACTATGTGCTTTATTCACCAATATTAATGTTTCCTGTTTCTGAGTAGTCCCTCAGAAGTACCCTAGAGCTGGCAGTGTAAAACAATCTGATCAGTTGATTGCAGTCCACAATCCCAGTTATGGTCTCTGACAAGTCTTATTGACTGGAAATGCAATGGGAATGTCATCTCATATGGCTCTCTGCAGAATTTAACAGATACCACATGCTTCAAAAGGACAGTGGAAGATACAGCTAAAATGCATAAACAACTTGGAAGAAGGACTGACCTGTGCTAACACCTAGGCTAATATCCTAGCAAAATGCATTTTTAACTACTCATTCCAGAAAATAACAAGGTGCATATAGGATATGGTAAAATGACTGTGCAAGGCACAGGGTCATAGGAGTCTAACTGATGTCTAAAATATGAGTTTAGTGGAGATGACAGAAGAGGAGACAGTCTCATCAGATAACAGCTGACAATGTCACATGGCCACACAAGAAGCTATGTAATGAACAGAGCAAAGGAAGTATAACCCCATCATCCAAAGCTTCAGTGACAATGCACAACAAATAGTCTGCAGAGCATTAGTCCATCATTTATGAGAAAAAATTTAATTACAGCAATAACTATAAGCTTCCTAGAGAAAACCTGAAGAGATTACCATACAAAAAGAGGCTAAAATAATCTGAAGAAGCAAACCAAGGCAATCAGACAAAATTGTAAACACATCAAAAGGACTTAGTTGAAATAAAAGGGTGTTGGGAGAAAAATAATCAGACAGAAAGTATCCATGCCTAAATCTCTAACCTACAGAAGATTTTAGTTTTAGAAAACAAGCTGAGGTCAAAATTTCACTTTTAGTCCACTAAGGAAAGATTATGTGGCGCACGGTTTTCTGAAATCACAGGGGACTGGATGTCAAAGGGTAATTTTCCATTCTATTTTCCAGAGTGCAAGTGGAGAATTTGAAAGTGACGAATTTCCAAGGTTTCTAGGCACATGATAAGGGAAAAACTACTTGGTTAAAAATCACATTAGTGAAAGATAAAACTGAAAAATAAAACATTGCATATTGTGATGCTTACGTATGCAATGTAAATCTAAATACTGAGTAGACAGAATGCTGTCCAAAGAAATCAGTCTAACTTTCCTGAAGTCTATAAATACATGAAAACTAGTAAATTTATACTAATTTTCCACTATTGATACTTACATGTTTGTATTTCATAATGTATTTCCAATTTCAGAAAATAATCTGTATTTTATGGTCAATTTTCAAAGATCTAAAGTTAGAAATTAATGCAGTTATGAATGTGGAAAAGGCAAAAGCCATTTCATAATTCTTCTAGAGATTATTTCTTTCCTAGGGGGAAAACAAGGTGGTACCTCAGAAGACAAGCACAGACTACCTTAAGAATCCTCCATGCATGCTTTATAACAGACTTAATTATCTGCCCAAGAAAAGAGAAACAGGAGAAAGAATCATTTTTAATGAGGGCAGGCCACATCGATAATGAGAAGATGAAATAAACATAAAGTCAAAATATACCTTGTAATTTCAGTGTAGTTCCAATGGTTGCCATTTAATATCTCCTTGTTGCTTCCTGGCATCTTAAATACATACACATTTGTGAAGATCCAAGATAAAATTGCAGCATTTTTAATGGGGCACCTGATTGGTCCAACTGGTCCAATTGGTCTAATTGGATTTTTTATCTGTGTGGGAAGATAAATGGTTTGATTTTGCAGCCCACAGGTAATTTACAGGTGTGGCAGTTCTAAAGAGTTCTTTTTAATGGGGAAGGCGATTTATTACAATAGAAGTGAAAACCCAGGAGCATCCAGGTGCCAGCATGCTGTCACTTTTTCAAAATCTAAACACTCTTTATTCTGACCCTCACATTTTATATGAACATAAAACACAGAGATGCTTTGTTAATATATATTTTAATTATTTAATGGCTCTCCTTCCTTCCAGCAATATATTCTTTCCAAGATGCTTTTCAAATTGTGTATGGTCAGCCAAGGAATGACAGAACAGTTTTTTATTTAGGCTGGTGGTAATATCATCCTGGCACTATTCATGACAGTGTGTGTCCTTATACATGGTAACCTAACATATTCCGTGGTATAAAAACTTATTTTTATAAGGATGATAGTTTCACTAGAGCAGATTAAATGAATGTTAGGTTAGAGCATGAATTGGTTTTGAACTGCTTGGCTTTCATTTGCACACATTTGTTGAAATGCCAAGATGTTTGCCTGACCTCCTAACGAAAGTCAAAGTGATCAGTCATGACCTACAAAGCAAAGGAATGAGTGTCTGTACCTATGTATATATATATGTACATGTATCTGTAATTGACTATTCCCACCTATACACAAGCATACATACTATTCTTGGTGACTACACAGAATAATGAAATCATATCTTTGTGTGTTATATGCGCCATGCATTGCAACCAGCACATGCAGGAAGCATGCAAAAAATGACTATTCAGTCATAACCCCGACTTTGACTTTGTTAGATGCTAAAAAAACCTGTATAATGTCTGGGAAATAAAGAAGCTGAGATCCATACCCCTTTTCCTTTTCTTTATATCACTTAGACCAAGTAAATCAGAAAAATACTAACATCAGAGTGTTTTCTGGTATAAGACGCAGACGTATTTCAAGCAGCTAAAATATAAAGGGCTTTGGGTTTTTTTAAATGCTTGTAATTATCTGCTAAGGAATCCATTGTCATGGTTACTTATGAAAAAAATTAAGTTTTAAACAAAAATAAAAGAAATCCAAATATCAGTCAACATAAGTGATGATCAGACAACAGTAAAATACTTGTCTGTACAAAAATAGTAGACCAAGAATAATAGATTTTTGCCTAGAAAGAGTTTCTTCCACAATTAATTGCAGCATTGAGTCAGAATATTTTACCCTCACTATTCATAATGAAATGCTCATACAAAGGTGTATATTTTCAGTACATTGAATAATTCTAAAATTTAAATGTCCTCAGATTACTTGCAAGCCCATATTCACCAAGACATGGAGATTTTCTGTAAAATATTTGCCATGAACTAAACCCACTGTTTTTACAAAAAGAAATTACTACTTGATTTTCATTCCTTTACATGCTTCACCTAAAACTAATGCCATTTGTTTTCATTGCATAATATCATTATGAAGATATATCTTCATATTTTTCAATCAAATAATCATTGAAATAGCTAGTTGATTGCATGAAGAATAGAGCCTATCAGGATATATTATCATTATACAATGTGCACCTAAGATGAGGCAAATTTAAAGCAATGTTCTACCATTTAATTATCATGACAAATGAAGACTAAGTAATTTTAGCCTGATGCTCTCTTATGTAGCTTCCAAAAAGAGCTCAAAGTGTACAGCAATTAGTAACACTTTGGAAAGATTTTTTTTTTTAATAAGTGGTAGGATATTATAGATGGAATCAGCCTGAGAAGAGCATTGCCTGGCTGAATTGCACCATTCTTGATTACACTTTAGAGCAGTGTATAATTGTTTTCAGTAGATCGAATTACATGACATGAGAGCAATAATGCACATGCTCTTTGAATTGACATTCCTTGCCTTCAATTTTTAATACCAAGGTGCACTATTATGGTGGCATTATTTATGTTATCACGATTAGCAAATAATACTTTTGAAAACAATTCAAGAAAGACCTCATCTGAAATATGCTGCACTCTGGAACTAGAAATCAATCCAAGATGTTACAAAATGCTGCAGGTGTAAAGAATAAGAAACAAACTGAAATCCTGAGCTATATATTCCACTGGCAGATTTTGATGTAAAATATATAGCAAATGCTTGGGATATAAACCTTAAAAAAAATAATATCAGAAGAGGTTATGGAAGCCTTTATCAAAGCCTATAGACTAAACTAAAAAGTGTTTGCAACATACCTATTACAATGCATCATATTTCTGGAGGAAAAAAAAAATTAATCAAACCATAAAAAAAAAATGCCAATGAAAACCAGGTTTATGTCTTTCTATCTGTATGAGGTTTGGTTGATGTTGCATGCTTGAGACAGAGGTGTAACTTTAGTAGTGATGGTTCACCGAAGGTGGATGCCGAAGCAATGGAATGATAGGCATTTCTGCCTCCCACTGCTGTGAGCTTCAAATCCTCAGCAGGGTCTGAACAGGTCTGGTGGGAACCAGATCAATAATGTAGATGGCAGCAATGTTACTAAATTTCATTGTTTTAATCTGTACAATTTAAGTATAACATAAGAATAACTTACTTCTGTTATTTGTCTTACACCAAATGGAACAAACCAAGTAACTAATTGAAACTGGTAGGTTAGGGAAAACAACAATCACAGCAGTCACATTAGAGAATAAACTTGTTTCAACAGTTTTGATTAGATTGGTGCAGTTATTCTCCAAGCAAAATTTTATTTAAATACCTTATTATGGAAATCAACTTTAAAGTCATTCCCTTGCATATTCACATGCTGTCTTCTTTATCAGGCAGGATACAGTGATGAAAAAGCACTCCACTACAGCTTCAGGAATTAAACTTTATCTGTTATCTCACTGCAAATAGAGGGCCTGAGCAGGTAAAGGTGACTGAAACAAGATTAATTACATGAAGCATTTTGTATCACTGGCTACAGAAATTGTCAGCAGTGCTGGCCATTTTCACTGGTTCTTCCTCCTTTCTTTCAAGGGTACAGACTATTTTTGGTGGAGGAAAGTCAGTGTTTACAGACCTCTCCCCTGGGAGTCTGGCATAAGATGGCTGAAGAGAGTCTGATTGCCTCTCTCCCAGCTCTCTGCAGATTGGAAAATTCACCACTTCCATCATGGGACAAATTTGAAAAAATTCTTCATAAAATGTGTTCAAGACAGAAACGTGTCCATAATTTTTGCAATAAAATGAAGTGCTAACAGCAATGCCTCCCAAATTATCTCCCTGTAACTCTTCACCAGCCATTTCTAATACCATCTCTTCAGGAAATAGTGAAAGTCTTTGAAACCTATCCTAGATGTCTTCTTCAGGTAACAAAGAAGTGTCTATAATAAAATAGTGAGGAAAAGAGATAAAGGAAATCAAAGTAAATTAGAAATTACGAGGTATACAGATGTGGGAAAGGATAATAAGTACATTAGGAAAAACCAATTGTTGGCAG
This sequence comes from Cettia cetti, assembly GCA_013401135.1. NCBI lineage: Eukaryota > Metazoa > Chordata > Aves > Passeriformes > Sylviidae > Cettia > Cettia cetti. Next base: position 8,191 of record VZUI01007097.1, on the reverse strand, counting down.
AACAAAGCACAAAGCCCCAAGCGTTTTCAGCATATTGAAAAGATAAATCTTTTGTTATCAGATGGAAATGCTAATGATAATAATAACAGCAACAACTATCATGCAGACTGAAGTGTTCAATAAATATTTCTATTTTACTTTTGGGAAGATGCAGGATAATGCACAAGTTGACAAATGTGGAAGACTTCACAATAATAGCTATACAAGCTGTTAATCAACACTGAGTAGTGATGGTCAAATTTTAAAACTAGTGAACAGTCTCTGGTGTTCCTATGTTCCTCCAAATAAATGTGAAACTCCAAGGAAATGCTAAAAGATTGCTGGAGTGTTGTGCCAAAGTCACAAAAGGCAAAGAGGATGACAGAAATAACCACTTATATCAAGCAAGAAAAGCTCTTGGAAAACCTGTTACAGGAATCAAACAATTTAATTTGTAATTGTCTTACAGGAAATTGATCTTGTCAAGCAAAACTGACTTATCCATTGGATGAAATGGCAAATTTGTTGAAGTGTTCTTACTGTAGAATAAGACTAAAGGACTAATAAAGACATTTGAATTAGCTCTTCTAGTGCATAATGAGAAGATTGCAATTTGGCTTATTTGCCAAGCTTAAAAGGAGTGTCTCTGAGACTCAGATTTTTTCTAATAGCATCTAGATTTAATAGTATTCTACTACTCAGAATAGTACTTTCAGATCAGAATATGAAGGTCTTACTCACAAAATGAATGCAAAATAAAATAGATTTATTGGTTAAAGATTAGTTTTCAAAATCTTGATTCAATACAGCTAAATGTAAGCATTTACAGGAAGAAGCAATGAATTCAGGCCTCACTTGGGAAAAAAACCCTATAGAAATAGTGTGTGAGCTATAAACAGCTAGGTCCCAAGAAGCCACCACAAGGCAAAAATAATACATTAATACAACTGATACTTGCAAAAACAAAACCTACGAAAAAGAAAACTAAAATTTTTTTTTTTCTATTTATTAAGACCAACATCGGGGTATTCCGAAAATAACCTACTCAGGAAGAAAGAATCTTCCTCAGTTAAAATATCAGTATTTTAAAAATTGAATTAGATGAAAATAAAAAATGGCAAACAAGTTCATAAAATGAAGTTTCAGCACCAATCTCACACAAAAGAGAAAACAAAATAAAAACATGGCAAAACAACTTATCAGCTGGTATGCACACAACAGATTGTATCTGAAGCTCAAGTCAGAAGTCTATCAGCTATCATATTGATTTTTCTGAAAAGTTTGATATATTAGATTCAGAAATGGGTTTTTAGAAAGTTTTAGTTTTACAAAAAATAATATTTTGCCATTAAAATATTTCAACTATATCTGGTGGTTTAGAATATTTTTTTTAAACTGCAAAATTTTTCAAATAATAAAAATAAAGCTCTATGAAATTACTAAGTACATAGCAGCTAAGTTGAAAGAGGGACATTAAGGGGCCACTTAGTTTATAGAAAAAAGCTGACAACTGCAGCCAAAACAAGTGAAACAAAGAATAAGGATTTTATTTCATACTTAGGGTGATTAACCACTGGATGGGATTTCTCCAAAACAGTAACAGACCCTGCAGGTCAGTTTTTGGTTCCTTCTAATTTCTGGATAAAATGTAATACCATATGTAATAAAAGAGAGGTCTGACTGGATGGTCCACTATGATCCAGTAATCCATTTCAGACATAAATTTTCAGGGGGTGTGGTATGGGTTGCCCTTCCTGACACTGACAGTGTTTTCCAGTTGTAGGTGACAGCACACAAAGCATTAATTGGGCTTCCCATTGCCCTGTCGCTACCAAGGTTATTTCAATAGCTGCAAAAACAAGCACAATACGAACAGAGAGCACTATATGCTGAGATTTGAATTCAACAGATTTCTTCCTTTAGCCTCAGTAAGGAAAATTGTAGTAAAGATCATTCTCCATAGAATGTAGCAAGGAATTACGTATACTAGTTCAACACCTGGAGCCAAATCCCCCTTCTTATATTCAATGATATTATTAATGAAGTTGCTCTCAATAAAGAAGTTATGTTAACATGTGGCACATGTCCAAAGACTTTTACTGTCCTTTGTCAAACCCCAAAGTAGTTCATAATTCAGTCAGAAAAAAATTATTCTCTTGATACTATATTTGATTAGCATTCCACTAAAAGAAAATTCTATATTGAATCCAAAGAATGCATCTTTATTTTGGTTGAATAAGTTAATCAATATAGTCATGAGGGCATAGTAGCAGCAAAACTGTCATTCTGTCATGTAGCTCTATGTTTCACAGCACATCTCAAAAAGGGAATGGGTGTTGTATTAATTTAGTTTTCTTGCTTTATGTACAACCCTCATTTCCTCTTCCTTCCTACTACCATGTACATTCACTTCATCATCCCCTATTTCTGCCTCATGGAGCAAGGCAAGTCTTCTACCACCAGGAGATAGAGGAAATAGGACTGATTTACATCTGAGTTACAAGCCTCATAAAATTACCATGCATAGTAGATATATTATTTAAAATGTTATACTATTTTATACACTTTTATCAAAGTATCAGACTCACTGAAACGGGGGGGGGGGGGGGGAG
>VZUI01007082.1:0-48162 GCA_013401135.1 Cettia cetti | reverse complement strand
AAAAAAAAAAAAAAAAAAAAAAAAAAAAAAAAAGAGGAAAGCTTTTGAGTCTCAATCAGTTTTGTATTTCCAGGCATCTAACACTCATTTAAAGCGCGGGATGCCTTTTCATTCCACTGCAAAAAGAGGAGCCAAAAGGAAGAATAACAATGCCTATATTATCAGAGTATTCTCACAGGGAACATAAGGAAGAGATTGTCAGGGGAAGTTCCATCTGCAACCTTTCTTCAGTTTAATTTGAATTAAATTAATAAAAGTACATTTTTCTTAAAATTTGAAAACATTTTCATCATCCTATCCCTCAGACTGAAGACTTAAAAGTAGATTGAATTCAAAAGTAGGCCATTTGTTATGCCAGCTGATTGCAGCATTTGTGGAAAGCAAAATCATTATTAATCTTCTGTCCAAAAAAATGTCAAGGACCAATTTTCCCATAGAACCTTCCCATTAAATCCATTATATGCATATGACAAAGACCCAAATACCCAAGAGAAGATTTGGAACACTAATTATATAGTAATTTTTTTTTTAGATGTTTGGTCAGTAGTGATGTCTTTATTTTATTTGAGCTTATTTTGCATCTCTTATAGCATTAGCATAACCAAACCAACCTGTGGTAGAGATTTAAGTCAACAGAAGCCAATCTCAGCTTTGAAATTTTCTAATATAGTTTTTGCTCACTCCTGAGACCTTTTATTATACAGCACAGCTGAGTCAGACCTGGCAACCCTCTTTTAGTTGAGCAGGGAATGTCTCAATCTGTTATGCTGAAGACAAATGGCCACTTTTTGCAAGTGCTTTTCAGCTTGAAAAGGGAAAAGTCAGGATTCTGTGCCAAAAGACTAAGCCCTTGAAATCCACAAGTTAGGGTCAGAGTTGCACAAATGCATCAACAGGGGCTGGGGAACACGCTCTGATTCCCAGGGCTCATTTGTTGCCTGTAATTTAGGATACTCAGAGAGGATAATGGCTGGGGGATCATTAGGTTTAAAAAAAAAGATAATAATCTAACAAGGAACAGATGACTGCTGGGAAATACATAAAGGCATGCTTGTGTATTGTGTGGGCAATAATCTTGTTTACAATCACACCACCACAGATTTATTATGTGTCAATGCAAGGTTTTATAAAACGGTACTTTAAAATATTATCTTGCATTCAGTGTTTGCCACTACATCAATTGCTAAAATTATGTGCTTGCTTTAAGGTATTTTTTTTCTCAAAACATCTGTGCTTGTGCGATATCAGCAGCGACTTTGCTGCTAGTTCCAATCACCCTTGCATAAACTCATGTAAAATATTTTCTCCATCCCCACAGAACCAAGTGTGAATTTTGCTGAAGCATTTAGTTGTCAGGAGTGAACAGAATATACGTTTAGCAAGCCACAGGAAAGGCTCAAACCCCTGTGGAGTTTTCTGGGAATTTATCTTAAGCAGCGTCCAAAATGGAATTCAGAAAAGCTGTTTAGTATGTCCAATTCCTCATTTAATCTACATACGTTTGCACAATTATTGCTCTAATAAAAAAAAATAATGATAAAATGAAATACTATTGCTGGTTACAACTGACAGCTGGAGGTCAGAGAGTAAAAAAGATTTTGGGAGTTCTATTAAGAAGTAAAAAATATGCATGTATAAATACTGGCAGGAAACAACTTATCACTGAGCTGCTACAGCATTCTGACATCTTTGCAATGCAATTTCAGTTCAGGTCACTTCCTATTCTACATGCCTTTTTTACTGTTTACTTTTCTAAAGCATAATCATTTATCAGATGTGACTTCAAGTGTAACTTTTTGAGACACAGTGAAGAAAACATTACACTGAACTGCTTTATCTGCAGCACCACATCCTACATGCTGTGACAGAATCATAGATGCAGCAATTGTGTATTTGCCATGCAGGAGCATTATCAGCTCTCATGCCTTTGACATAACCCAAGAGACTGAGGGAATGGGAACTTTCAATTAAAACCGGCTTTTTTTTTAGTGTGAACTCAGCAGAGAAGGATTAAAGATTTAGAAACTTGTCATTCCAATTTAACTGATATAAAAAATAAAGGTATTAAACATTTTTTTTCTTTTTCTTTTTACAGACTCATTATTTTTTACATCTGCTAAATCTCAACAAGGCTACACCAAACCAAGTTCAATCCTGTACTCTGTGCAAGCAGAGAAATCTCATTAGAGGATATCACTTCCAGAGTTGCTCTTTGGAAGAAAAGAATCTTTTGGATGAATCAAAAAAAAAAATAAAATAAAAAAAATAAATAAATCAAACAGCAGACAGGGCTGTTGTCCAGATGAACCAATAAAACCTTTTCCTTAGCTACAAGAGTGATGTTGGAAAGTCACTGCGTCTTCAGTCATTTCTTGTTTCCCCTCATTTATTTCTCAAGTCCAGATCACAGCCCAAAGAGAAATTTTAGTGAGACTGAAGACAGATCCTCATTAATTAATGCCTACAGGAAGAATAAACTGCACTTTCTCAAGCCTTATCCAGACCATTTTTTTGAAGATGCTTCTGCTCTCAGAATTGATGCTTTTTTTCACTAATGGGCCCAAACTTAGTTTGATTTTCATCAGCACTGCAACACGAGTCTGCATGGCACAGAGAGTAGAAAAAGTTTAAGACAGTAGACCTGGGTCAAAGATTGACATTCAGAGGAGAAGGAAACAGTTTTGATTGTCAGATTTCTGGCCTCATGCACAGCTATCACGTCTTCCCAGTGAAGGTTTACACATAGGACTAGCTTTATCCTCCACAGGATATTCAGTTACTACACAGCCCTCTGAGATCAACACTATTCCAACCGTGGCAATGGGAATTCAGAAATTTTGCCTCCCAATGTTGTATACGTGAAAATAAAAAGATTTACAGTAGTCAGTCAATCAGATGGGATATGCTCAGATTTCATCTTTTTCTTATACCTAGAAAAAGATCTGCCACTAGAGTGGATTCCATGGACCTTTTAAAACTAAACACCCTTTATATTATGTCTTGCATTTGGGACACTTGCCTAAAATACCTGCACAGACCCATTCAAATTTGTGTCTGTTCCCATTCAATCAAAAATTCAGAAAAATTAATGGAATCGAACCCTCTGAAGTATGAAAGTCAGTAAAAGGGGAAATAAATGGAAAATTTTTCAGTATTTGAATTTTTCAGAAATCAGAAACCAAGGTCCTTAGTCATTCACTTATTGGAAATTACACAGATGTACCTCACTTTAAATATAATTTGATAACAGGTGGCATAGAATTTAATTTCAGTTCAATTCATTCATCAGGCACAATAAACATATTAAATGCACTGAAAATATCCAAACTAATGTAAATAATTATTTTTAAAAATGTTTTGAATAAGGCCAACCTAGCTTACAGGATAATTTAAGTTCAGAATAAGAAGGAATGACCATGGCATCACCATTTTGTGCTTTTATAAAATATAGTAGCCTTTATCAGCTACTGTATCAAGGTCCAATTCTAACAATATTTATTTTATTCTAGTCTGTAAAAAAATATTCAAGTTTTTAATTTCTTGCATCACTGATGTATAAATTCATTCCCACAGAAAGACTTTGCCCTTGACAGACAGTGCTAAGTTTGTCCTGCATGTTATTATTATTATCGTGTCAGCTATCTCAAAACTCACAATAACACAAATGCAATTTCCTACTCCAGTACAAAAGTATTGTTATGGCCCATCCCATCCCATCTTCCCTCTACTTTTAATCTCTGCTAGAACAGTTTAAGAAGGAGATTTCTATCCTCATGTGCCTCTGATTCACCGACGAAAGGAGGCATCTAAATTGGCAAGGGTCCACCCTGAAATGTTACACTTGGCCAAGGCAGTCTGATGCTTGTGGCATCAGAGCCACAGCTTCGTGGCCTTCAAAATTAAAAGTACTAAAATTTTATCTTGCTCTATTTGACTAGCACATTTCATAGTGGTTTTCTAACTTTAGTCAAGGCTTCGAGAGGCTTGAAAATTGGGGCAAAGGCTTGAAAATTGGGGCAAAAATACAAAAATAGTATATAAATGGTCTTTTCAATCTAATACTACCTCAAACTAGGTTTATTTGTAGCTGAATGAAAGATAGATATATTCTAGGAAACAAACCACATATTTTGTTTCATTGATGGACTTTGAGTTAAATAGATCTTTTTTTCAGTATCTTTGCAATGTTTATACAAGCAAGGAAATATTCATAAGCAGGCACTCAGTTCACCAAACAAGTCACTTATATTCCCCTCATTTTTAAATAATATATGATCTCTAAAATTACTAATTAATACTAAAAATGAAAAATAACCACCATTTTGCCATGGATGTGACTGGATCCTACTCAGCAATAATTAGGATACCAAGACACTGTTAACATTGAAAATGCATAGCTGCAGTTATTATTAGTTCAATAAAATTTGATGGATAGAAATAAACTCGTGGTCTCAAATGTGTTTGGGGAAAAACGACTTCACGCTAGCATAAAAGCTAATACTGCAGAAAGTGTGACTCAAGTACCTTTTTTCCCCCTGTGATTCTTTATAGTTCACATGTTTCCATTGTTACAGCAAAGTAGATTGGAAGTAACATTTCAGATTGATAACAAAACCACAGCAAAACTCTGGTAATTGAAAAAAAACCCAGATCTTTTGTTTACAAGAGTTCTCTTCCACTCACAGATAATGATTTCTGTTGGTTCTAAAATGAATATTACTTGAAAATTACAGGCCAAAGAAACTAAGAAGTACATAAGGCTTTTATGTTTACCAGCACAACAATATCTCAGATAAGTGCCTGCAATTTTCTGCTTCTATTTGTCTCACCTTCCAGTCTGGTCTTGTGGAAAATTCAAGATCCTTAGTCATCCAAGTTCTACAGCCAGCTGCCTGGAGTTTCAGAGTTATTAATATTGGTAAAAAACCTAATAATCTTAAAGTAGAAAACTCGAGGAGAAATTTATCTACTGTGTACTACATATCTTATTTAGACTCTTCTTTGACTTATTTATTTAAAAAAACACCTTTTTAATAGGAAAAAAAAAAAAGAAAAAAATCTCTATGGACACAGATGAATTTAAATCATCCAAACCTCTTCATATTAAAAAGAAATTAAGAAACTATTATGAAATTAGCATTCATTTAAGAAAAATGGCCAAAGCTTGTATGAAGTCTCTCTCTCTTTTGGCTCAGGTATAAAGGAAAAAATTCTGGTCAGGCAACTGGTCTTTCCCAGACTAACAGCCCCTTCTATTTTCTGTGGCTCACTTACCTGAACAGACTGATTGCTAATGCCAGCAGCATCAGAACCAGAGCACACGTGCCCCTGAGACTTGCTCTTTCCATGGATATACATGCATGAATATTCATGCAAATGAAATAAAATGGCCTTGAACACTCTGAAAGTTATTTCATGGCTACAATTTTAGGGCTTATTCAGAGGATATAATTGTTTTGTCACAACTATAGTCAAAGTATAGGAACTGTCAAGGGAAACGATTGGTCAAAATAACATTAAAAAGACAAAGATTGATAGTGGTGAAGGTTATTGTTGCACTGATTATTGTATTTTGAGCAGGTATTTTACATTCAAAGAGCTTTGCAACCTTGGAAACCTGATGAAATGCAGGATATAAACATTGAGTGGTGCTTCTATCAAGGCAACTGGTAATGGGAAGAGATTTTATATAGTTACTGATAAAATGTCTCACTTTTATACCATCAGTGTTGAACTGTTGGCTGATAGCTAGTATTAGGGATGTTTATTTTGGAGAGGCAGGAGTCTTTCCTGTCTCTTTTTATTCTAAGCAAGAAACTGTGAACCCATCTTTAAACAGTTTCATCCTTTTCTCTATTCCTTTTGAGGAGAATCAAATACACTTTTCTCTGTTGACATTGAAAAGTAGGCAAGGAGAAGGACAGTTAAGGCCTGGTTTACCTTCATCAAAAAGGAGCACTGCAGTTCCTACACTACTTTAAAACTTTGTAAAGTCCCTTTACAGTCTCAGGAAAGTCCCAGATTGAAATAATGTCCCAAGGGGAGCAGAGATCAAACATAGCAGTAGTTTAGTGTCTTCTGTGTCCTCTGCTGGGTGAATATATGCTGCCCTGGCAAGAGAACGGGATTTTATGACGTAGTAATGGGCCTTTTCCATCTCTAATTACTACCTCACAGGGGCACCGTGAAGATTATTTAGTTAATGTTTGCACAGCTTTCTGACCAGGTAAAGTACTGCTGAAGTGCTAAGCGTTACTATTATCCTGCAATTATACAATCAATCCAAATCTGAGTAGCACTAAAGTAAGTTCCAGTTCCAATTATGCTAATGAATGCAAAGGGATCATACATCCAGAGGTTCCTACCATACCCCGTGCTGTTGCAGTACCTTTGAGAATCCTCATTACAGTGACTTTCCCCAGCGCACATTAAACACATATTTACCTGGCTGTGAACTTCAGGTATGTGCCTGAATGGGAACAATGTCAACCAGCACACCCCTGAAAGACAGATGGTGAGTACTGAGGTGCTCGACTGATATTTATGCTGGGGTCTGCAATACCAAAGCGTGTATTCCAAATGAACACACAGCCCAGGCTAATTAGTCTCCTGTTTAGACTGGTAATGCCCTCACTGAAGAATCAGCAGAACCCTGGGGCAGAGTTCAGGTGGGGGGAATGGTTTGCTTCTGTTTTGGTATTTAAACAGTGTTGAAGTGATGGACAAGATTTTCCATCTGCCTTTCAGTGTCAGCTGTGGAAGTTCATCAGGTAAAAGAATGGAGGGAGAAGTTATATCTCTGTGCAGGACTGGGCCCCGGCATCATCCTGAAATACATCGAATATCTAGCAGCCCAATAGAGAGAAGGGTTTTTTTTGCCCTTCATTTCTGTGCTCCAGAGCCCCTACATAAAAGCTAATCCCATTACAGTTAACAATTGGTGTATAAAAAACAAACAAACAAACAAAAACCCCAAACCTTAAGCCCTGCCTATTTAGCTATATAACTAGAAGCTTCTTTCCTCAACAAAAGGAAGAAGGAGCTTTTCCCTCTCTAATATCAATTACAGAGCATGGAAATATGACCTCTTTCTATCTGCCCCTTTACTATTTTAACTAGTTATTAAAGATCAGGATAAGATGTGTCTTCACGTTAGTTTGGAAAAGACTTTGGGGTTTATTGATGGTTCCCCGTCTCCCTGTGCATCTCTTTATAGCATAATTGGTGGCCTGCTTCCTGGAATTATTATCACTACCCAATAGATTTCCTGACTCAGCAGGCATCTGGCACATTGGATACTGCTCTTTATTGCCCCTGATGTTTTCCTTTGGTTTGTGTAGCTGTGGATTACATCCTTGGCTAAGGAGTTTACATGTGTTAGAGAGTCCTGAGACAATAAGTGCAGTGCATATGCCAGGAACTCTCCAGATACAGGAGTCTGCCACACAGCTGTGGGTAGTAGGAAGTGTTGCCATTCAGGAAGGGTTTTTAGTCCTGGGTTTGCAATATCATTGTTAATACACAAGTAAAGAAGCTGCTGAGCTGTTTGCGTCTTCCCTCTAGTTGATACTTACTACCTCCCTTCAACAATCTCTTTCCACTTACAGACCTTTTCACATCACGGCAAACCTTCTCCTGCAGCAGATTTAGAAAGGAAAGGAGATGGGGGAAATGATGCATTCAAGCCAGCATCTCACTGCTCAACTTGTGTGTCACACAGTCTTCTTTGCACACAAAGAGTATCCTGGTCTGCAAACATTTTGAGTTTCTGTAAGAAAACCAAGTTCCATCTTCACTCTTTAACACTCTTCCTTACAGAAGGAAGAGCAGGAAGACGTGACTGAGGCTATGATTAGTTGTGACAGCCTCAAAGGAAACCAAGTCACTAATTCTGAAACACAGCCCTCAGTTATCCATCCAGAACTACATGTATCACCTTAAAACTCTCAGTACAGCTGTACTAAAAAAGCAGGTTTATTTATTTTATTCTTACCAATATGTTTAGCTGAATCTTTCAGAGACTATAAAGCCTTGTTGATACTTGAGGAATCCTAGACTGCTGATTTTATCTGTATTTTTTAACACATTAAAATCTCAATTTATTAAACTCTTAGAAGTCAAAACTGCTTCTCATATACATTATCCTAGCAATCATGTGAAGGTAGTAGAATTAAAATGGAAAACATAAATGGATTACATTTTCATCATAAAAACATGATTCGTCAAAACATAACTTCAAAAGTACAAAACACTACAACCTATTACAAAACAACTTCAAAATGCAATACTATAAAATACCATGACAAGAGAGAGAAAACTGAAGCCAAGCAATACTTTTGGGCATCTGAGTGTAGCTATGAAGATACTCTGAAAAGAGTGTGTAATGAAAACATTACCTTAAATATTGAGCCCCTATCATGATGCTTTATAAACAAATAGACAGTTTGTTAATGAAATGAAATAGAAAGAAACTTCTAGGAACCATTTTGATAGATATGGCTGCAATTTAATTTTATTTCTGGATGATTACAGTTAAGGCTATTATTAATTAGTTTATATAAAAATGGCATTTACTGACCAAAAAAAATCCCTCCCCAGATGTCTTGTTTCTAGGATATGAAAATCCTCACACCTTTAAATCCGCAGCAATGCTTCCATCACCAGAGAAAAAATAAGAAATAATATAACTACTACTTCACTACACTGTGTGTGCTTGAGCATTAGTATGGAAAAGAAATCCTTCAGCATGTTACTCAGAATCTTACGGAAATTTCTAGCCAGTGTCCTATAACACCATTATCACAGTTTTTTTTGTACAGCATGAAAATTTCTGAGCATGATGTAAATTATGTGTAATCACAATGAAAAGTACTGTGTACAGAATGATATCTCTTAATTTAATATAGATATGTAACAATATGATTAGAGAATCAAATAATTTCTTTGCTGATGACCCTAAGTTGTCCCAGGAATATGTAGGTTATTCTTTTTACCTGCATATGATGTTCCTTGAAGAAAAACATAGGACATATTCCACCTGTAATTTTTGCTTATATTTCTGCCATATTTTGATGTGATTTATGATCTTTTTATTTTATCTTATGCGTGCCTGTGCTTATGTATGTGTATCTATTGTGTTTTGGTTTTGGGAAGAGATTACCTTTGTTCTAGGTTACTTTTTAAAAATTAAACCAAAAAATAGATACACTGTTTTCTTTCATGACCTGATAGAACATTACAAACTTTCAGATTAAAAAAAAATACAACACAGATTTCTACTACAGAAATTAACAATAACAAGTTACAAACTCTTTCTTGACTAGAAAGGTTATACTCACCTCTGTAAAATACTAGTTCCATCCCAGATGGCGTGAGAATGGTGTTTTATCTGGTAATGGGTTAACCTTGGCTGCCTGCCAGAAGCCCACCCAGCCACTCTCTCTCCTACCTCATCATGCCAGGGTGGGGGATAAGATGAAAACCACCTGAGTGAGCCTCACCCCAATCAGGACTCTCCTCACCTTGTTCTCACCACAGCTTTACACCCTGTCCCTACACTGCAGGAATGGGGTTGTGCCCAGTCCTGCTCCTTCTCACTCATTTCTTCTGCTATACCATGGTCCTTCCAGGGGCTGCAGGGGATCCCTGCTGGGGCTGTTCACTTCACCTCACTGTTCCCCTCACCCTTCACTGCCAGGCAGGTTTTGCACCTCCTTTACACAGGCTTTTCCTGAGGTGCTGCCATTGGCTGAAGGACTCAGCTGTGCCCCACAGAGGTTCTGTCTTAGTTGTTAACACAAGAAATCCTACAACATTGCCTTTCCTCTTAGTATGACTCAGAGACATACTGTGTCAGCTGTGGGAAAAGCTTGATTACAGCTCCTACCTTAGTAGAATAATAAAAATATAAAATATCCTGAGTTGGAAAGGACCACAAGGATCATCAAAGTCCAACTCCTTGCTTTGCATGGGACAGCCACAAGTATCCCACTGCGTGCCTAAGAGTGTTGGCCAAGCTCTTCTTCAGCTCTGTCAGGTTTGGTGCTGTGACCACTTCCCTGGGGAGTGCCCAGTCACTCTCTGGGTGAAGAACCTTTTCCTGATATCCAGTCTAAACCTTCCCTGACACAGCTTCAGGCCATTTCCTTGGGTCTTGCCACCAGTCAAGGGATTAAAGAGATTGGTACCTGCTCCTTCTCTTCCTCTCACGAGGAACTTGTAACTGCAGTGAGGTCTGCCCTCAGTCTCCTTCAGGCTGAACAGACCAAGTACCCTCAGCTGCTCCTGATACAGCTTCCCCTCCTGACCCTTCACCATCCTTGTGGCCTTCCTTTGGACAGTCCCTAATATCTTTTCATCTTTCTCAAATGGTGGTGCCCAAAACCGCACACAAGACTTAAGGTGAGAGCAAAAAGTAGAGTGAGACAATCCCCTCTCTGATTAGCCCCCAAAAAATGCAAAGTACATTTTTTTTCTCTATCAGCTGATATCTTAATCTCCAGATAATTCAGACCATTCCTGTGTGAGTGGAGAAACTATGAGAGTTTTCTCCACGACAGCAGTCCCAGACCCCACCTCTGCCACCACAGCAGACATCTTAGACAAACCAGGTACCTCAGTGACCTCTGTCAGGCCACACCAGACGGTGCTCAAAAACAACTCTTACAAAGGATCATCGCATTCCCCCTGTCCCTGGCCACGGGAGATGAATTTGCAGAGGCAAAGCCTTCCTGCTGAGCCAGCTCAGTGGTGGCTGGCCAAATGAGAGGCACCACAGAGAACATTATGCAACTTGGGGCTATGCCATTGCGTCTGTGTGTTTGACTAGAGGGGAATCTTATGTGCTCACACACAACAAATCCAATCTCCAGCTGAGACGGCTGCAATTTCAATTCACACTTGCTCTTGCAGATCCAAACCCTCGAGATAAATATTCAAAAAAGTGAAGAATTATACCAAGTATGCTTCTCAACCTCCTTCTGTGTGTCATGAAACTTATGCAAAGAGAATCTCTCTGTAGACAAATTGTGCATGTGTGGGAGGAGAAAATCACAATTCAGGGTAAAATTTTTGACCAGTATTCCCTTTCCTTATCCAGCTTCTCAATTTTTTTTTTCCTGTCTCTTGACACATCTTCACATTGCAAATACAGCTTGTGGTGGACAGCGTCAGCCAACAGATCTGCCAAGCAGAGTGCTCTGAGGCAACGTAAATCAACAGAAACCACTTTGTCCCAGGGCAGCTATTAGGAATAAACTGGAAGGTCTGAGGATGCAAGAGAAAATAGGGAAAGAACATTGCTGGACCTAGAAAATTTATCATCTTCAATATGTTAGATCCAGTGCCATGATTTCTGTTGTCATTTATTGCCCCCAGCTCTGCCAAGATCTGATGAAAAATGCTGATTTAAGGAGTTACATTTTCCTTGGTTGATTATTTTTTTTCTGCCTAAACAAAGCTTTTGCCTTCTGATTTGGGAAGATTTGTGGTGTCTTTTAAAAATCCCCCATTAAAAAAAAGGTTTTTGACAAATTTTCATATATTCTCCAGATTAAAAAATAGGGTTATTCCAGATTTCTCAGTTTGATTTCTTTCAAATGAATTTAAAAATAATGAACTTTATCTCATTAACTAAAGGGATTTCTACAAAATCCAATCTCTAGTTAATTCATACAACTTTGCAAAGATTTCCTGTTATAATCTTCTTTTAATATTCTATATCTTCTAATATTATAATCTTCTTTTAATATTCTATATCTTCTAATATTCTAATCTTCTATAATATTCACAGATCTATCTTATTTTTAGACAACTTCTTATCTAATAAATTTTGAGATGGCAGTCAGTCCCAATCATATGTTATCAGAATTTATAAATCACTGCAAAGTCACAAACAATGGATTGATGGATCAATTTTTTTTGTAAACAAAATGGCATATTTTCTACTTCTGTGCCTATTTTGTTTAACTAAGCAATTATAGAAATTATTATTGACTAAGCGATTATGAAATTAAGCAATTATAATGAGTGAAAGAAAGAAATAAATCCAAAGGTGTTATTCTAACAAAATAATATTTGAAATAAGTTCCTCAAGCACTTTGCAAATTTATGAAAAACTTTTTTTTTTCCTCTATTTTTAGGAAATCCTTCATGTGTTTTTGTATATTCTGGTTGCTACATGAACTGGTAAGACACTGTGTAGTTAAGCTGACTGTCTAATGGCTTAAGCAAGTGCAAAATAGACTTCAAGCTCGACTCAGGTTTAGATGATCATTAGAGGAAAGTGTGATCATCAGAGTGAGACATCAAGTGTGACATCTTTTCAAGAAAAGGAGATCAATTCTTGTATATGTATGGTGGAGGGATTAAAGTTAATTGAAAATTGTCAGATGTTGTTTTTAAATCACCTAAGATTACCCCATACATTATTATATAAACTTCTTCAGTGTGAATTAAGGACATACACGGATGAACCAACTTTATGGACAGCAACAGATGCACATGCAAATATATGACTTCATGAAGTACTAATAAGTTCTCTCTTTCCCCAAATGCTTTGCAGAAGTGACTCAAAATCGAGTTGCTCTTTGTCTTGTCCAAATTTTGCCCTGCTCTAGTCATAAATTCACATTATTCTTTGCCTCTTTGGCAAAATTTCTTTGAACCTTTTGCTTTTGTCTCAAAAAACAAGAGCTCATCTTTCAACTTCCAGGCTACTATCAAGTGAAACTAAAACCTCATTGAAACATAACTTCATTTCAAGTCATACCTAAGGAAAACACAGTCTAGTGTTTCAGTCTTGACGTTACAACAATTAATAGAACAAAATAGTGTCATCCACATACTTTCCAAGAAAGGAAGGATGAATTCATTGAAGGTTGGGGATTTTTTATCCTCTAAAATATTACAACTATTTCTCATACTTTTTACTCTGAAACTTCAAAGATCTTTTGCTAAATAAAACCCCCAAAACCACACGCAAAAGCAAAACAAGTCTCTTGTCAAGGAAAATGGTGACAAACTCTGACTTTTCTCTTTTGATATAATTCTGGATTGTCTATTTATTTCAGAAAAAGCATGGAAAAAGAGAAAATAACTGAAAAACAAACAAACTTGGGAAAAATACTGCCCCAAAATAATTTTTTCTGTTTTTTAAGCAGTTCAGAGTCAGGACAGGAGGATCTTCTAGGCACAAAACAATTCAAGACTGAATGTCTATACAGCCGAAGGGCCACCATCATACCATGTGTTGTGGAAGAGTGCACCAGTTCAGGAAATTTTTGTGAGGTGACTTGGTAACAACAACAAAATCTGTGAGTAAGAGTTAAAATTGAATGCGGAGTTCAAGACTTGAAAATCTGCAGCAAAAGGTTATAAAGAGTGGTAATATTGTGAAAGTGGACAGCCCTTCAGCTGCCAATCAGAAAACTTGCTTTTTTCTGAAAACTCCAGACTACCAAAATACATATTTAAGAAATCAACCTCAAATGTAATAATTTCTCATTTATGTGAACAACTACAAAGATAATGAAACACCCAGAACTTTGCAACTTAGCAATAATATAGAAGTAATGAAAAGTATTAAGCTTGAGGAATTAAATTGATGGTAGCAGATCCTGCCTGTTCATGGAAAAAAAAAAAAATCAGAAGAAAACAAACATATTGGATTAAGTTCTAGGCTTAGAAAAGTGGTGCTGCCATTCTTCCCGGAGGAATAACCTAAGGCCTCTTTCTTCACATAGGGTTAAGCAAAAAATGTACTAATACAGAGGCATTCATTAAATTCACAAAAATATTAATACATCATCTTTAGATGAGTGAGCTTCAATTAAGTACTAATGATGGATTAAATGGAATATGCATTCATTTAAATAAAGTGATTTTACAGGGATTCAGCAAATACTCCTGAATTATCACTGTCTGCTGAAAATTTTCCCTACCACGAAGCCCAGTTTTGTGCAAGGAATCTCAGTGCTGTGTGTATTTTTTTGCTGGTTCCATAGCCCCAGTTTTAAGGTGCAGATGGTGAAATCGACTATAACGGTGGTTTAATACTTGTGCTCTCTCTAGAGTTTTAAGTTCAAATTGCACCTATAAAAAGGGGTAATTAGTCCTTTCTGGTTTATTGCTGTTAGGGGGAAGGAGGCAGTTTCAGTTAACTATCGACTAGACACCACTCCAGATTAAATATCCTGGATTCAGAACCTTACCCTGGCTTCCAAATACCAAACTGAGAATTCAAAGAAAGTAGGAAATGTCACCTTTCCAAACATTATGGACTATTAATTATGTCTTTGCCGTGAACTTTCTCAGTGCAGTTAGACTACAGACATGAAGATCATTCTTTATAAGAGACTATAGCCTGTAACAAGGTTAATTTCAATTTAAACTGTGTTAATAACAAGAATGGCTGTATTCAGACAGCTGAATAATTATCTGATAAGCAAAGAATGTGTAATGAAGCAGAAAAAATTGACTAATTTTAAAACAAGCGTGGATATGCAACAACATAAATGTTTGTCTTTCCTACACTACCCTTTAACTATCTGGTTCTCTATGTAGAGGGATTCATAAAGCAAACTATGTCTGGATATAGCTAACTGTAAGTAAATACGTAGCTGCATGTGACAGAAATTTGACAGTAGCTTTGAAATGTGTACCTTTTGGGGTCACTTAAATAAAGAACTGCAGAGAAGATTTCTGTGCCTTTGCTTTGACACACACTCTACTCATCAATAAAGCTGGGAGCCGATTGCCCTTGTGGTGGGGGGTAACTGAGGGTGAGCAGGAGATCCCAGGGTGGAATTTCATGCCAGAGTTTCCCTGGCGGCAAACCTCGTTTAAAAGATTTCTGAGCACCTTTTTTCCCAGACCTTGCTTTTTACCCAGTGAGTTTATCACACACTAGATAATACTCTAAAATGAGTAAGTGACAAGTTCCTGTGCGGAAGATGCCACAGAGAGAGCTGTGCTGATTCAGCTGAAGGGGGTTTGTATTTCACCAGGAGGGGGAAGCTAGAAAGGGAAAAGCTTAGTACAGTATATTCAAGCATAACCAACAAGACAGACCCAGCCCATAACTTAAACTATTTTAGAAAAATAGGACTGGGCCTTTACCTTTCAGCATCTTTCAATAGAAATAAAAATAACACTCACTGAAATGCTAATAAAAAAACTGACAAAATGTTTAGCTTTGTAAGAAACTGTAGATAATGATATTTTCTTATGGGGTGGAGAAAACTGGGGTTTATTTCTTTCATTTTTTATCTAAGAATAATGAATTTCCTGTGATTTAATTTCTCTGGTAGAAAGGGGAAAAAAAAGACTCTCTACTGTTCCAACATTCAAAACCCATTTCTGACAGAAATTCAAGATAACCACTCTAAAATTGTAGTCAGATATTCTGAAACACCCAAGACAAAAATAAAGTTTTCAGTGTTACTGTGCAGAAAAATATTTTAAAACCTCTGTGGTTGGTTGAGCTTGGCTGGACACCAGATGTTTACCAAGACATTCTATTACTCGCTCCCCTCAACTAGACACAGGGACAATGAGCAGTGAAAAGCTCTTGGCTTGAGATAGGGACAGGAGATTACTTACATTTTACTGTCATGGGAAAATGGACTTGGCTTGGGGAAAATAATTTAATGTATTGTCAACTATGTGTAAGGGATTGGGATGAGAGAACAAAACACCTTCTGCTCTCCCTTCCTTCCCCCAGGTTCAGCTTCACCCCTAACTCCTGGGTGGTGCAGGGGGATGGGGAATTGAATGACACAAGTAGTCCATAGCACTTAATCTCTGCTGCCCTTTCCTCCTCACACTCTCCTCCAGCATGGTGCGTCTCTCCCAGGAAAGCATCACTACTGAACTTTTCCAGCATGAGTCTTTCCCACAGGCTGCAGTTCTTCCAGAACATCTCCAGTGTGGGTCCTTTCCATACAGCAGTCCTCCAGGAGCAGGCTGTTCCAGCATGAAACCCCCACATGGCACAGCTCCTGCCAGAAATCCTGCTTTTCCACGGCCACTACTTCTGCCAGGAGCATCCCTTAGCCTCTCTTAAATTTGTTATCACAGTGGTGCTACCTATGTCACTGCTGGCCTCAACTTTGGCTGGTGGCAGGCTTGACTTGGAGCTGAGTGAACCTGGCTCTTTCAGGAATGGGGGCAGTTTCTGGTGCCTTCTCAGAGAACCTACTCCAGCAGCCAAAACATTGCCACGTAAACCCAATACAGCCTCCACCAAGAATTTCTGTGGAAAGAAGAAGATGTGAAAAACAAAACCCACAGATTTTATCATAAATATGGATAGTAATCTCACATGCAGACAGTTACATTTGTTTGCATTTCCAGACATTTAACTAGAATTGAAAAAAAAAAATCCAATGAAATTATGAAATGTCATCCATAAAAATACTTGTTAAGACCTTCATGTATACATATATAAAACCTATGATGCATCTTTTTTACTAATGATGGTCAGATTGACCCTGGAGTATGGTCAGGAGTTGTTCCCAAATTTTATAATTCTACTTTTGGGATACAAATAAAATTTTAAAAGACTGCTCAGTTTCATAGTAGTGTAGTTACTGTCCTAACAGTATGCATTGATCCTGCATGGACACAAGGGTGCATTTCTATTGGATTGGTTAAACCCTGATAGAGTTTTATGGTGACAAAAGGTCATGGACCGTGACCATTTAGCACCATTTAAGATTCAGGACATAAAGGTGATAATGGCGTTGCTACAAACACCCTCTGGCATGAGCACAGTTGAGAGAGAGGACAACAAACGTTGGCAAAATTCACTAAATTAACATCTTCAAATAAAACTAAAGAGTATGATGTAAGATTTACCATTCTCCCTATCTTTTTTGCTCCCTTTCACTAAATTTAATTTTTTTTCCTGTGATTTTCCAACTTGCCTTCCTTCCCTTTGAATCTTCTAGCTTTTAATTTATAAACCTCAATTCTGAATCAAGTTCTCTCTTCGACATAAGTCAGCATATTCCTTATCCTATTATAATTCCTATTCCTTATCCATCATCACTAAAGCTTTTGCATTCAAACAGCTTCCCTGACCAAAGACAGTCAGAGACCATAATTACCTCTCAGTTCAAACAATTTTTCCAAGTTCACTGCTTCCTTTCTTCAAGGAACTGGGCAACTGATATACAGATCATTAGTACTACTAATAATGATAATAATAACAACATGAGAAAATTCTACTTGCATAAAGTTTGTATAAAGACACCTTTAAAAAAATTGGTCACATTGATATCTTCTAAATACCTGTGTTACAATGAACTAAAGTATTAGTATTAATATTTATTAATATTAGTATTAGTGTTAATATTGAAGAGTTATGGAAGAGGGAATCCATCCAGGTGGAACAAGATAGATATTTGCCCTGGTAAATTCCATCCTAGGTTTAATCTCACAGGTCTATCTACTCCAGATTTGATTTACTTAAGATTTTATTTAAATGTTCTATTTGTTCTTCTGTTCTCACCTATTATATTTCTGTACACAGCATAACAATTATGGGCATGTTTCCAGTAAATCTATGAATAATTCCTGTGCAAGGTAATCATGACCAATTTGGATCATGCAAATTAATTGAGAAATGAGTTAAACTTTGTACTGACTGGATTTTCCAGGAGGCTAAAGTTGTGTGAGTAATACCTGTGGGCCTGCAAAAAGAATACTATTTGCATGCCAGGATCAAAGGAACTTTTTTTTTCCCCAGAATGGAGTGGGAAAAAGAAAAAAAAAAAAGAAATTAATTGCCATGATTCACAAAAAAAAGTGTTGAATTCAGTCAGTTGTTGATTAGCTTTTCTATAAATGGCGTGAGGCTTGACTTCTGCAGTGAAGCCCAAGAAGAAGCTCAGTCACTATTCCCATGTGGGACTTGTAGTGCTCCCTGAGTTGGCCCAAATATTTTCCCAGTTAATGTGGAGGGAGTTGTTTTCCCTCCAGTGAGAGTTCTGCTGTAGATGTTTAATCTCCTGTGGTTTAGAAACCTCACACATTGTTTGCCCTAAGCCTCAAAAAATCTTGCCTCCCCACCCTGGAACTACAGAAAGGAAACTCTCCTAAGAGACAGGATTTGTGAATCTTAGTAATAGATCTGCAACTCTCAGATTCCTGATTAAATAATGTGTTCCTAATCCTTAACTTTAATCCAATGTTTTGTACACAAGAGGAATGCTGATGAGTTGTGAAATTTCTAAGGCAGTCTTGGTTGGAATATTTTCTGATCTGAGTGAATTGAAATTCAAATGCATATCACTATAGATTCCTTTCTTTGCCTAACTCTTTTAGACTGCTAAGAAGTAGTTTTCCTATCTGGTAAATAATTAGTTATTAGTGCAATATCTAATTTTTATCATGAATGATCTCCTCATTCCTCAGTACTGTGGTGAGTTAGAGATCAGGGGTGTTTTTATTTGCCATAGAAAAAAAAAATTGCAAACAAAATAAATTATACAACCAAAACCCTGTACTAAAGGAATAATAAAGTTGATCAGCCTTAAACTCCATAACAAGGAAAGATCAGACTGTTGCATTTTTATCAAAACTGATTGAGCTCCTTCATGAATATAAAATAGGATGTTTGATTAAGTAGTCCATGCATTGCTTTATACAGTGAAGACCATCTACTTTGGGGCTGCAGCTGAAGTTCAGTTTTTTTCCTGTCACACTGTCTGAAGCTCCAGGACACACCTGTCATGTCCTGGTCAGGTCTCATCGATTGATTCCCTTGGGGCAACAGATAAAGCTGTGCCTGTGTAGCAAGTGCCCTCTTCAGATACACCCAGGGAGGCCACAGCAGGGAAAAGATCTGTCCTTCTGCTTTCACAGCTCACAGGGGGAGCTGTGTAGAGAGTACATTTGGTATCTCTGATAGTAATTGGGGCCCTGATAGGGCAAGTGATGTATCCCTGTTCCTGATTGCCTCATCTGTACAACACGGTCCCCTCCTTGTGGGAAGCTGATCTCTGGTCAGACTGGCAGAACACATCAGCAGCCACCTAGAAAGAATTTCACTGTTTTCTCCCCTGAAGTATTTCTACTCCAGCTGAGCAAGGCAAATTGCTTTGTGTGTCTGATTTCTATCTCCTGCACTCGCAGTGGGTTTGTTTCCTCTACCATCGCTCCAGTGCTTCACTCCATTCTGTGTGATGCAACTTTTGAATCCCTTTGCTATAAATGGGCTCTCATTGTTGCTCACTAAATACTTCTAGAAGTTTTAGTGCTGTAAATACGTGTTTAGAGCAGCTGTGATTGCTGCATTCCTGGTAGCCAGCAGTGCATCTGTAGTTTTTGTTGGGATGTTTACAGCACGCTATGAATTCTGTCCTGACCTTGTCAAAATTTATTTTCCTCCTGCATGTCTCTAAGCAGTTATTTAGTTTTCCTTATTTCCTGTCAGTTTCTAGGAAGGTTTCATTCTCTGTGCCATAATGAAAATGTTTTGTCCCTGTAAAGACAGTTTTATTTGTTATTCACAGCATTAAAAGGTGGTATTTCTGTCATTTTCAAAAGCTTGTTAATAAATCTGGTATAACAGCGTCCCTGTAAATGGTGACTCCAGCTCACAGATTCTGCTGCTTTTTGAAGTTAGCTTGCCCTCTCACATTTCCCTTCTTGTCAGATGACACTTGCCCTGAGTCTCAGATGCTATTTTGTACTCATGTCACAGCTGATGCTCTAGAAGCATGCTCTCTGTAGTCAGCATTTGAAATCTAACTACTCCCCTTGCATCAGTTTATATTTTGTAAATAATCCCATTTCAATAAAATTGTTCTACATCACAAAAAATACTGACTTTTAGCATTCACCTTGAACAGAATTTTCTGCTAAATCTCAGAAAAAACAGGATGCAAACTACCCAAATGAAGTGCATCACATTATACTCATTTTTACAATATTTACAAAACACATACTCTATCCATACTTACTAAAAACAGACTGAAAATAGAACCTACTTTTCTCCATAAAATGCATGAGCTTTCTGTTAAATCCACTGCAAAAATAACCCTGTGTACCACTTTCACATTGCAGCAGCAACAGCAGTAACAGATACTCAGAAAGCAGATGGCTAACCTTCTGAATGGCATTATTCATGTTTCCAGAATAACATTCGAAAGACGATAATGCTGCACCTGTTCTAAATTCTTTCTTTTTAAGGATAAAGTTCTGCCAATTTTCAAATATGCAGCTTATACAGGACTAACTGTGATTTTAATGGAAGAAAACTGTTTGATCATGTACTAACACTTTTTTTTTTTTTTTAAATGCAATTTTCATGTTTGGAAATAGTAATGTATCACAGTAAAAGAGTAAATTTTCTGTCTCTCATTCTTCCAGTCAGTTCTGTGGCTGTGGAACAGACTCTGACTAGCTTAATGAGTGGAGTTACTTTCCCTTAGAGCAGATCCCTCAGCAGAATCTGTCATGTTTCTGTAATCTAAACATGCAAAGATGCTTAATTATTACTCTGCATTATTTCATTAATGATATAGGATGTTTTCAGAGCAGGATATAATCAACTCATGAGTCTGGCTCACTGTAGGGGTCACAGTGAGCCACCTTGGCTCCTTTGGGAAGAATCAGGAATATGGAATTGCTGTACCATATCAAAGCCAAGGTTCACTGAACTCTCTGCTCTGTGTATGATGATGAGAGCAGCTCAAGTGCTGCAGAAGTCTGTATATGACTCCTGTGGGAAATATGGATTAATTTCCATCTTAAATCTTGAAGTGAAATGATTGCCTGAATGCCCATATAAATTCCAAGTTTCTTTTAGAACCTTGTTAAAGTCTTGGCTTCGAAAATCGAGTCTGTGACACGATGACAAATGTGCTCTGCCCCTTCAGGTGACAGGTCTTGTACAGCCCAGACCAGAGGTCAAACTACAGCCATAGCTCTTTTCCTGGCAGGGAAAGAAGAAAGAATGGGACCCAGTGTAAGTGATCTGCTCCCAGCTGGATGCCCAGTAGAACTACTCCTCTACAGCACAAAGCCCATGGCTCTCTCAGCTGTGGGGTTCTTCAAACTGCTTGCTTTAAGGTCTGACCACTTCTTAAGTTTTTATTTAATGCCATTTGGCTTCCACTTGAAAGTTGCTGGGGAATTGAATAATTTCCTTGCATAGTGGAAAGAAGGATTAACCAACGAAGATTGTAGGGAAATAGATATAATCAGGTGTTCACTAGCAGCTCTGTATTTACTATAGAATTATCTAATTTCATAGATTGTTAAAACTTTCATGTAAATCTCTATATACAGGATACAGTTGTATATCTCATAAACATAAACCATCCTTGTATAAAAGATATAACTTAAAGAATGCAGTATCTTGAAAGGATAAGAATAAATAGGGCAGAACAGATCCTTGAGTCTTCATAAACTGTCTCATGAGATGTTTTCCAATTACTTTATCTGCCGTTAATAATTACTGTGGTAACTGCTAGATTGAAAAATCAATCTCCTAACTAGGCCATGTTTAGCAAATTCAGCCCAGAACCATATGTTAGCTAAAATTTATATAACTGTGAGCTAAACCACCCTCATTGTACATATGAGGAGTGAATATGGCTACCAAACATATGAGAGCAATCAGTCAGAGAAGGCTATGTTCATATCCTATTTTGTAAGAAGAAAAGATATTTTTAATTTGATTTTTTTGTATGACTTTCTGCTCCCTTGGTTGTGCACTGGAAAAGAATTACTACATCAGGCACAGAATGAATTACCATATCTCGTCCCTCCAGACAAAGAGAAATGGAACAAAGGCTCACAACTATTTCCACTGCCACAGCATCATTTGGAGGTCCAACTGTGAACTGAGTCTTGAGAAAACTTACTACATGTTGCTAGTGAGAGATAGGTAGAGAAGAAGTAGGCAGAATTTTGGTGTGGGATGTTTTTTAATAAAGCTGGGAAATCTAAAGCAAGTCAGAAGATGACAACTTCATCATTATTTGAGAGCAATATTGCTTTTAAATTATATATATATAAAACCCACATTGTTCAACTGTCATGCACATTCAAAAAAACTCAAGGAATACTTACTTTTTTATATAAAGTTAAATGGAAAGAAAAATTGTCAGTAGTCATAACAAGAGGATAAACTCAAAGAAATTCAGATAAAGAAGAGACTGTTACCTGAAGTACAGTTCCTACTTAATTTTTGGTGGCTGATATGCAACATTATCTGATATTCAAAGACCTTCAGGTGCATTCATGACACAGTGTATGACACTAGAATGAAAAATTAAGTTTTGAAAAGTATGAAGAAATAGCATCACAAGGGATGCTATCCTTTTCATGACCTTTTGACAATTTTGGCATAACAAATATATATATATTATATGCTACTTTAACAAAGATCTTTATGCAAGTGTTGGATTTTCTGTTTGCTTTACATGTCTGTGCTGCAGTAACTGGAGTTAGGGTGGGAATGCAAGCAGTGTGTGATGGATAGCAAAGATAACCCAGATGAACTGACAAGCAGGTCTGGGAGCTGAGGAGATAAAAGGATCTCCAAGACACATCTCTGAGTTGTGTCACATGTGGGTATCTCTAGAGACAAGAGCACAGGCAGGCAGATATCAGGGCTGGGGGATCCTGGGGAGTGTGAGGAGCTTGGGAGTGATGGTTATACCAGCAGCTGCACTGGGGCTGTGGTGCAGGGGTTTGTCTGCCCAGGTGCCAGGAATGGGACAGGCTGGAGCCCAGGGGCCAGAGGCAGAGACAGGGCAGTGTGAGCCTTGCTGCTGGAGAGATCCACCTTCCTCATATGTGCACCTTTATACTTCCTTTACTAGTAGAAACCCACCCTGATGCATCAGAGATGTCAGACAAGTGGTGCTGCTACTCTTCCTGTGAGAGCCCTGTGTGTCTTATCTGTGTGGCCACCAGCATATAAATGTATATGGTACATGGCATATAGCAGACTCCCTGTCTGCAATATGTGCTCACCTTGCTGTTGGAGAGACCAGGGACCAGGCTGGGCTGGGATGAACCTGGGTCCCATTGACTGCCAAAGGACATCCAGAAGATGACAAAGGAGGGATCAGAGAGGACTCCAAGCTTTTTTGATTGGGAGATAAGAGTCATAATGTAAAGGTGACAAAACAAACCACAGAGACCATCCACTACAGATCTCTTCAGACTGTAATGACTTTTACAGCACCACAATTGTATGAGGTGCAAAGAGAGGGTAAGACTGGGTCACATGGCTCTAAACAAAATATTCATCAGGAACTTTTTGAGATTCCAGAGGCTGCTCTAAATTGAGTCATACATCAAAAGGGGAGACCCACTATTATACCTGAGGATAAACTTATAAAGGAAGTGTTTGTTGTTGAGATTAGAAGATAATGGAAGTAGATCAGGTTAAAGCAGCAATCAAGCCAATCATTATCTCAAGTACTGATTTATCCCAATTAAGTTAAAGCATTAGGTTAAGAACTAGTTTTTCTGGTTTTCCTCTCTTCTCTATGGGGAAAAAAAATCTAGAGAGCAATTCAGCTGATCAGAAAGAAATTTTGGTTTTGCTGGTTTTATTAATTTTTTTTTTAATTTGAGGGTGGAATGGTGCAAGTTATACAAGTAAAGTCTCTCTATGAGCTCTAATTTGTAGACCTGGTCTCTTCAAAAGGTTTAAACATTATTGTTAAAATGAACAGATGGAGGGGGATGATGGAATTGCAACTTTAGTGTAGATTGAAACAGTGCAAGGTTTTTTTCTTTCTTTTTCCTGCTCGTGTCAACAGTAGGAAAGAAATGTCATGCTTCCACCCAGTCTGATAGACAGTTGGATGTACATCTCAGGCACAAAGACACAGAGAGCCAGAGAGTCATACTTTACATTTAAGGGTAGTTTTGGGATACAACAGCCTCTGTCTGTCTCTAAAATCTGATCTGTTTGGGTGGTAGTATGGAACACTCCTGTCTAAGGTTAGGGCAGTACTTGGGAATCCCTGCCAGCATTCCTCTCAAAAAGAATCCTAAAGTGCATAGATGAGCACAAGCTACAGCTGAATGCATAACTGCTGATACTTTTAGTGCACTATTGCTGCTTAATTTACAGCTTTATGAAGTGCTCTGCAATACTCTAAAGATAATAGGTGAGGTATCAAGGTAAAACATTGCATATTCGATGCAAGCAATCAGCCACATCTAAAGTAGAAAGGTCAGGGAAAACTCATTGCAAAAGCATAACATGAATTTTCCAGGGCTTTTGGTATCCCTTCTGGAGTGCAGATAATTTCTATCCAGTAAGGAGATCTCCAAAAATATACCTTTGTTTGTTGAGTTTTCTCAGTAGATATTCCTGCAGTTCATTAGCATGATTCCACAGAGCCCATAGGTCATACCTTATGTTGAGAAAGAGCACAAGGTAACTCCCTTGATTTTTGTACTTCTAAATCACAAAAAAATCAGCTTCAATTGTAAAACAAAACAAAACAAAGGAGAACAAACCCCTCACTTTGCTGTGTAACATTCTGAAATATGTGATGCTGAAAATCAAAAAGTAAAATTGCCATGGGCCTTGATGCAGCTTTCTTTAAATACTCAAAATATTTAGCAAAAAGATTTAAGTTTTCCTGGTTCCAGGCTCTGTCTACCATGTTTCAAACAGGTAAATTATCTGTTCTCCCCAGTGTTTGACATGGCTGATGTTTTGTGGATGTGACTAGTTCATTACTTTGGAGTTAATATTCTAATAAACCCACATAAATACTTGGGTCTATGCGCTTCAGCATTGTGCCATAACTTTTCATCAGCTGGGATCATGGAATGACGCTTCAAGTGTACAACTGGCAGAAATTAATGCAAATAATTTCTTATAAATTCTTAATTGATGGTAGTCTTACCCAGATAGGGAATTTAAAATCATGCTAGGTCTGTGTGGAATTCTTGAATTCTGTGTGCATAACTGGATCAGTCACCAAACTGAGTGATCTAGTGTGATTCATCACAATATATCACACACCTGACTAAAGTAAATTCCCTGTTACAATTAGAGCAATCTCAGCTTCATGGCTGTAAATCTAGAGCAAATCAACATGTAAATTTCTGCTGATGTCAGGCAGTTCCATCCTCTCAGTAGGTTTGTTCCACATTTATATAGCTATGTGAAATTTCACAATCTGTTCTAAATTTCCTTATTGTCATGATAGGGCGATGCACTTGAGGGATTCACAAAAATAAAACAAACACATTTAAATGTCTAGGGAGAAGAGAAGAAAAAATGTATTACAATATACTGGCATCAGCAGTATTATTATAATAAAATTTAGTAATCTACATGCCAATTTTATATACCCCATCAAATTCCACTGTGTCTTAAAGTGACATTTTAAAGGGAAATTTTTTGTAAAAAAAAGAAATTTCAGAATGCACCCTGGAATAAAAAAAAATTACACATCAGTTACAAAATTGTTTCCAATATACATTAACCCTTATAAATCAAAAGTGTTTTCACTGAAGTCAAAGGTGTTATGCTAGTTAAACAGAAGTCTGAAAACACAATCATACTCGTAACACCTAGAGAATATGGAATAATTTGCAGAGGTTTTTAGCCGTGTGTGTACACAGCAGTTTCGGAGAAGGAAGAAAAAATTACCTAGATTATATATGAAAATTTTCTACAAATTTGTAGTCATTGATGCAAAAAAAAAATCACTTTCAATTTTTAATTTTTTTTTTTTTAGTCTAATAAATGATACCCTACCACCATAAGTCATCTCTTTGGAGAAAATAAATAGATTTGTACTGAATTCCCTTCCCCTAACATTGTTGTTTGAAAAGAGCAATGTCATGCGGATTATAATGCCTTTTGGAGAAAAAAAGAAACAAACCCAAAACCAAGCCTTTTCTTAAATAATTCTTGCACATAACCACAAAAATGAATGGTACTGTAAATTACAGTATAAATTCCAGATTTATTTGAAGATCTGTTTTTTTGTCAGAGAAATGAGACTTCTTTTGGATACAGGACAGTGAACCACTCATCTGAAGAGAATAAATGCTTGTCAAGGAGATGAAGTCTCGTGAATATTTCCAATTCTTTGTTGATTCCATGAAGGCCACAAAAGGGAAGAAAGCTCTATCAGAAAATGGATAAATAACTCGTCAAGGAAACAATATGCTTAGAAAAGGTTTACTAGAAAACTGAAACACTCTCCAAGAAAACCAGTGCAAAAAAATGAAGTGACTGATACCATAGACTCAGGAAATATGAGACACAGCAGTCCCATGATATGCAAAAATAGCTCAGATATGGACTAATTATTTGGAAAAGTTAGGTTTTTGGGTTCAGTGCCTTGCCTGGGCAAAAAAGACTGAGGCTGCTCATTCCTGAGCTGTTTTGACCTTGCCCCAGCCTCCCTGTCTCCTTTTTGACAGCAATTTAACTCCAGGGTGCTACAGGGACTCTGTAGCAAAAAGGTTCCAGGCTTCAGGAGCTCTTGAAAGGCTGTCTGCAGGGGATGGGTGGACAGGGAGAGAACTTCTTGGGGGTACCACCATCTCTGTGGCACCAACACAGCCTTGACCCCATCCCATCCTGTAACACCCTGGTGGCCCTGGACCTTGTTCCCACATCCCTCAGCAGGATATTCCTGGAGGATTTGAATGGGATCTTCCTTCCTTTACAGCCTTCACCCTGCAAGACAGGCCCTTTGCCCTCCTCACCTATGTCTGCTCAGGAACCTGGGTTAGTAATTTGGAAGAGAGAGAATTCATTTAGCCCAAGTTTCATCACCCAAAATTAGATTTGTGCTGTGAGAGCACTGAGATGGCCAGAGAGATTTTTCATGCTTAAAACATCAAAGATTTCCTGGCTTCAAACTGGGTGTAAGGTATTCCTGCAAAGTGTTTGAGTCCTTTCATTTCCTCACACTTGTGCTCTCAGCAGAAGCCGCTGGTCCCCAAGGTAAACAGAAAGGTCTTATTCTGTGTACTGTGTGGTGTTGAAAGAATGCATCTGCACAGGATGAGATGTAATTTGTAAGCAGGTTGTGTTTCCTACATGGCCCTGCTACCTGCTGATAGCTTATCTAAGAAGACCGAGTAAAAGAGATGTGAAATGATAGCAAGCAGAAAGGAAAATAAGAAAAGAAATCTGCAAACCAAGGCAATCTACAACTGCTGTTGCCATGAATATAGAGCTTCTGACTCCGCTAGTAAATTCTTATGGTGGGTACACCTAAATCATCTTGAACACATACTATATAACACATAATTTCTGTCTATAAATTGCTTTCTCAACTGAAGTGAAATGTACTTTTACAGAAAGGTATTAGATGGCCCAACATCCAACAGTCTCCCTTCGTGTTTCTACATTATTATTCAGTCTTTAGAAGAGGGTTTACATGGATAAATATATTTATCCCATGGACAGGGACTTGAATGACACCCATCTGCTTCCAGCAGACTATTAAGCCTGTCAAGTGACTGAGCTTGAACATCACAGGAAACCATTATACCCATTTAGTAATAGGTCTAGGAAAATGAATTTTGCTGTGATTCAGTAGAACTGAAATACTTGGCTGGCTTTAACACTCCTCGGATTATTCTAATTAGATGCTCTGGTATATGATTTCCTATTGCACTTTCTTATAAGGAAATTGTACCAGTAACTCCAAATTTCATCTAGTCAAGGATGCCAAAGAGCAAGAGGTGGGCTCTGAGGACAAACCAACCAAGTCTCATAGACTTGAAAAAAGAAAAGGAAAGAGTGGAATGAAACACGAAACTGTGGCGCAATAAAAAGAATGCTCCTAGATTCCAGCTGAGTTGTATCTTTGGATTTAAATGTGCCGTCTCAGCTCTTCCTAACAGTATAAGGCGGTATCAATGTTGACTCTATCAGCATTTTACAGAAATCCACCAACAGCTAAAGTCTTTGACTCATAATCCCCTAAATATGTGCAGTGTTGGTTTCTGAGCTGGTGTTAGGGTGTCAGGCAGCTCAAAGATGCTGAGGCACACACAGCACAGCGATGGCATATCAGTGCCAGACAGGCTGCAGAGTCCTGGGCTGAAATGGATTGTCACCAGCGCAGGCTCTGTCTCCTGTGTAGAGCTGAATCTGAACTCTCAGTCAGTAACTTTGCTAGTAGAGGAAATCATCCCTGAATTATGTGGAAGTGAACAGTTTTTTGCAAATTTGCTTGTGAGTTTTGAGGGAAAACTTATGCACTTATACATAAAAATGTATGATTAGTTGCTGTTGCTGCGCAGTACAATAAAAAAGAAAATACACTTCAGTTATCCTAGCTTTACCTTGTAATAAGTAAAAAAAAAAAAAGTTTAAAAAGTTATCTTTTTTCTCCATGCAGCTTAACTCCAGTTGAAGGTGGCTTAGTTAAGGCTGGTTTGCTATTATTTCAGGTGGGAAAAGTAAGATTTCAAGAATTAGATCTAACTTCAGCTCTATGCTATTAGAAATATTCTGCAGAAGAAGACTATCATTATATCTGAATAAACTAATAGAGAGATATTATAGCAAACAGACTTATTTTGTTATCTTGTACTTTAAACTTTTCTGCTACCTCATAGATGTTCCAGGATTCTGACTCACATCTCAGAGCTATTTAACACAAATAATACCTGGTCAATTAAAATTAATCCAGTAAGGTACACAGTGCAACAGGCTTTGACTCAGGTAGAAAGACTACTATGTGCTGAATGGGGATTTAGAGTTGCATATAGGCATATATTCACAGAAGCACAGAATATGCTGAGTTGGAAGTGACCCACAGCTATTGAGTCCAACTCCTGACCCTGCAGAGTACACCCCAAGAATCCCACCACGTCCCTGAGAATGTTATCCATACACTTGAGATCTCTCAGGTGCTCCGACCACTGCCTTGGGGAAGCCTGTTCCAGTGCCTGACCACCCTCTGGGTGAAATACCTTTTTCCAATACTCAAACTAAACCTCCCCTGACACAACTTCATGCCATTCCATAGGGTGCTGTCACTGGGAAGTGATCACAGAGAAGAGATCAGTGCCTGCTCCTCCTTTTCCCCTCACAAGATATCTACTTTCTGAACCAAAAATTCTGAACCAAAAAATGCTAAATGCGTCTGAGAGCCCCTCCCTGAAGCTTAATGAGACTCTACAACCTGCTCATAAAGACATCAGTGAACTTCTAAACCAACTAACTTTTCATGTGTTTGCTTCATTTGCATAGGTTGTTATTCTCACTTCCTGATGCTGAAGCTATAAAATATTTATGAAATATCAAGGTTGAGAGTTTTGTCCTTGTTTCACAGCATATTTATATTGTGAAAATTTTAGACACACAAAGCACGCATGCTTTGCATAGTCAGTCCTACTGGGTCTCTTACACAACCTTTCTGAACAATACATGGCTGACTAAAGTCCCTTATCCCCAAGCTTCATATAAAACCAGACAAAACCTTTTAATGTCTGGAAAGAGTCACCAGAATAAGACTCCAAATCCTCAGATGAGGACTGAATTCCCCAAGTGGGAACTAGGCCAGTTGGCAACAAAGGCTCCAGTAAGATGGGGCTGTGCTTGGTCTCAAGACAACCCTGCATGGTCATCTTCAGTAGCAAAGGTATAATTCTTTGGCCAATATCTGGTATTTGAGAATACCCAGAAAAACTTCCATTGCAGTCCCACTGATGGTGATGTGCAGAAAACTTAAGATGATGTTTGAATAACCGTGGGACCGCAATTTGGAGGCTGCAGGATCAAACATGGGATTAAATATGTCTATGAGCAGCTCAAACATGAGAAAATACTGGTTTCAATGCTTCTCACACTGCTATTGTTTTGCCTTCTGATCATTATGTTGGCACAACTCTACTGGAAACTGAGGCCTTAATTCTAAATATGGTTTTTCAGGAAAATCAAAGAAACATGAGGCTGTGCATAATCAGCATCACTAATGGCAACTGAGATGCACACATTAATACAGCCAGATGTTGGAGAACTTCTCCAGAAAAGTGATTTCCAGAGCATTAAATAATAAATAGACCCATGTAATGGAACTTGCTGCGAGTTTCTATCAGCAGGATGCATACTTGTTATTGCAGTATGTAATTTATTGAAAAATTCCTTCTGCAATGTTTCTTAGTACTCTGAGGATGAGCAGAAAGGAAAATAAGAAAAGAAATCTGCAAACCAAGGCAATCTACAACTGCTGTTGCCATGAATATAGAACTTCTGACTCCACTAGTAATAGCAAGCAGAAAGGAGTTTTGGTTGCCAACTCTGGAAATTTTTTAAAGGTGTTTTAGAGCAGGCTTTTCCAAAGACTATTCTTATCAACAGCTGACTCAAGGGGGAAAGTCTTCAGGTATGCATATTTATTCCACATTAAAGATTGAGTTTACTTAATCTTAATTGAGAATCTGAACAGAGCAGGAATCAGTTAGGAAAATCCTAGCTGTAACATTTTGAAGAGCTGCTATGCCTGTACTGCTTGGACTGGGAATCACCTTCTCTGGGAATGTCTCCTGTTCTCACATTTGCTCCTGCCATGTATCTGGGCAGAAACTAAAGCACCAAGGGTTATAATGAACTCCCACTATATTTCTTATCAAAAGCAAGCATTTCTGCTTTTCTTTTTTGATTGAAGTCCTGGCTGCATGCCGATTTTTGTTCATCTAAACTGCCAGCATCCCCCACATGTGACTGTTGATGCACCCCCCTGTTCCTTTGTTCTAGCTCCACACTATTTTCTGTAGATTTATTCACAAAGTTTTCAGTCTAGATTGGAGTGGTCTATTAATAATGTAAAGTAAATTGTTAATCCTATGAAGACAGGCTGAGAGAGTTGTGGTTGCTCAGCCTGGAGGAGACAAGGCTCAGGAGAGATCTTATTGTGCCTTCCAGTACCTGAAGGAGGCCAACAAGAAGGCTGGGGATGGACTTTTTACAAGTGCTTTGAACAGTCTTGTCTTTTAGGAAGAGTACCCCTCTCCTGCCTTTAGTATAGACATTTTCAAACAGTTCTGGAAGTTAGTAGAGCTCATAAATTCTGTCCCTCCCAAACGTGTTACAAAACACTTGGAAAATGTCAGGAGCAGAACAAAGGAGGATTTCTATTTCACAGGCACATGAAAGGTGCTGTACAATAGATTTACATCAGTATGCTGGCCAGCTCTTCCCTCATGCTGCGTGAAGTGTAGATCTTCTTGACAGGTACTTTGACTGCAGAAAAGTCCCTACCTGACCTCAAATCAGAGAGAAGCAATGGCCAATGGGTTACCACAGGAAAAACTTATTTCTCTGTCTTCATTCCAGCCTCAGTGCCAGCTGTCTTCAAAGTCACTCCTGTACCTGCACCTGCCAAATAAAGAAGTCTCCATCAAAACAGGCAGCTGAGTCCTTTGCTCCTTACTTGAAAGTAGCTGGGGTCTTTTAGATGGTTCTGAATTAGATTTTATTTTAAGATGCAGATTTTAAAGACATGGATGAAAATTTCACAAAACAAATATCAGCTTTAAAACTGAAGATGGCTTATGACATGAGGATTTTCAAAAGTAATTTTCTTCGTGACAACAGTAAATACAGCCTTATTTAATTATTACTTCTACTCTATTACTATCTAGTACTTCTCATGTCTCCAATGCGCATAAAGCAGCTTCCTTCCTTGCATCTGGAGTCAGAATACCCAGCAGCACAAAGTTTATCTCAGAGGTATTCCTCCTCAACTCTCCTATATTTAGTTAACTTCCTCTTATGTTTAATTCCACCATTTCCTTTATGAAAATTTAATTAGATATCTAAACTTAGCATTTGACATCTAGTAGTGATGCTGCTACCTGGAGGTTTGGTGCTTTGCCTTGTGTCTCAGGTCAGCTCACCAGAAGCCTTGGTAATACTGCCCCTTCCCATGGGAGGAGTAAAACAGGATAAATCTAAATTTAAACCCTGAGAGCCTGAGCATGGGGGTCAGGAGGTGATCCAGGTTCCCCAGCAAGAAACTCTGGCAGCAGTGACTTTCCAGGCAAGGCAGCTTTAATTAACGCGTGTTCCCATTCAGCTCTTCATTCCACTCCCTAAAACAGGAATAAGTCCTCAGACATTGTGTAATTCAAACATATTCTTCTGTTTGATAAGAAAATTCTTCCTTACAGTGATTTTAGGACTTATATAGCAAGATCATTAATCAAAAAGGGACACCAAGACATACATTTTAACAGTCTGAGCCTCTCCATTCATATTTACTCAGATTTCCTTTGATCAGTGTTTCTAATGCGTAATCCTATCCATGGTTTATCTGTTTACCAAGATTACCAAGAAGTATGCTTTGCCTCCATTTCCTGCCTCACTTTATTTCTATTAAATTTGTTAAAAAAAATTTATTCTGGTCTATAACCTTCCCTTTATATATCATAAGAAATAAGAAACACTTGCTCAATTTTTTTCTTTCCCTTCGCTGATTTTTACAGTTACAGATAATCTTTCTGAGCTGCTTTGAATGGAGTTAAGAATAATAATAATAATAAAAAAAAGTGCAGCTGAAAAAAGAAGGGTTCAATTTAGCAGAATAAAACAGCCAATAAACTTTCAAAATAGTCAAAAAATTAGATTCTAGCAGGAAATCATAGAATTGTCACTGCTATAAATATTCAGAGGTTATGCAGACTGGGTATGAACATCCATCACAGAAGATTTAGAAATAATGAAATGAAACAGCTCTGGACAGAAGAGAGTCTAGGTAACTGAGCAGAGAATTCTCTAGTTCAATTGACATTTTTGTGACATTTTCTGGAAACTGAGCAACACATTGTAGCTGGCAAAAAAAAAAAAAGTATGACCTACAAAGTTTTCCTACAAACAGTAAATTTGATTCTGTGTCACAACTAGCTTGGACATCATCCCTATAAATTCTGTCACCAGCTCCTTTTTAAATTGAATGTGTGAAACCAGATTCTCTCTTCTCTCTTTTATTAGACTAGGAAGAGATGAGCCTCTATCAACTGCTACTATCATGACAGTAATTCAGTCCAATGCCTTTAAATTCCATATGCAATTTTATAGCCACATGAAACCTGCATTTAAAGGAGATTCACAATTTTTAGATTAAGCTTCTTTCTCAATTATTATTCCTTAATGTGCTGTTTTCAGCTGAGGAAAATTCAAGAGTAATGTAAAACTTAATAGCATACAGACCCAACCATCATTGATTAGTACTAGGATTTTAAAAAGAAATATAATCTTTTGCAAAACAAGATAGCAGGATACTTCTGCAAACTTAATCGAATTTTAAATTTGTTCATCATTCACTCTTGATTGCAATTAGAGTCTACTTATTAAATACCATCTGTCTTCTAAGTATCAAGGAGTAACCTGAAAAGATTTCTCTGAAGGAAACAAACACACAAAAACCTCAATAGTACCTTGTTGACCAGTAAGAAAATTATTGAATATTTTAAAATTATGAAAGTGCAATGAAAATTTTTTTTTTCAAAAAACCCCATGACCTTATATATGATTCTCCTTTACCTGCATTTACATCTACACCAGGAAAACCTAGAGAAAATTAATTTTTTAAATTCAATTTATTTATGTATTTATTTATTTTTATTTTTAGTAAGTTTTTAATGATTTTATACAATTCTTCTTACTAGAATACAGACTATGAACGTTCTGTTTATTATTTTTTTAATTATTTTCTATTTTCTGGAATCACCTCTGTAATGAACCAGATAACTTACATTTCGTTTTGATAAAACTGTCTTCTGAAAATGTACATTATTGTGACTTGAAAACACTGAAGATGTGGAAA
The DNA here is from genome assembly GCA_013401135.1 of Cettia cetti. NCBI lineage: Eukaryota > Metazoa > Chordata > Aves > Passeriformes > Sylviidae > Cettia > Cettia cetti. The sequence goes on along the minus strand of VZUI01007082.1, from coordinate 14,365 downwards.
GCCCATTATTTATCTTGTAAATTTGTTTACAGTGTGACTATTTTCACTAATTTGTGTCTAGGAAACTGATAACATACCACCTCTTATGCTGAATGCCTTGTTCTAGGCATAAATGAGACATCTAAAATATAAAGCTGAGGATTTGCTGTAAGTATGATTGCTATCTTGACAATGTAATCACAGAATTACTTCACATTTTCTGTGCACTTAGTACTACACATGAAAAGTGAGAAGAAATGAAATGCCACAATAATATGTTTAAAAGTACTGTACAAAAACTTCCTGGCACCTGTCAATTCTTTATACTTACCCTTGCCTTCCTGTGTCCCAAAGTACTGGGTTCAGTCTGTGGAAGGGTGTGGTGAGATGGCAGCATCTGGAGTCCTCTCCTGGGAGAAACATGGTGTTGAAGTTAATGCTTTCACATCCCAGAGTGAGAAAGAAGATTTTTTTGACATTTTATTCTTGTTTTTTGGGATTTTTTGGTTCTTTATTTTTGTTTGATCTTCTGCTATCTACAACTCCCTGTAACATCCAATCTTACATTACATCCAATCCACGCAACCTAGAGTGTTTGTACTTGTGTTAAGCTCTTTATTTGTGTTCCCTTCATCCCCTGAAGCTGTCTTTTCCCAGCTCCAGCTCTGTAATTGCTTCTCTGGTCATTCCCTGTTGGATGGCCATCTACAGCAGTGTGTGCTCCAGTGCCAGCCCTGGTTCCCCACCCCTATGCCTGGTACCCCTTTGTGCTGCATCATGTGCCTCCCCTTCAGAGACCTCTCATAGCAAGCATGCACTCCTCTGCCCTAAATCACTGAGTTAAAGATTTCCATGGCTTTGTAAAATGCTTTATTCTTCAAGGATTAATTGTATTCACTTGTCTTCTTGCACCAGTTTTTGTCAGGGGTAAGTGTGCACCACTCCTTTAATCCAACTGCAGCTGTGAAGATTAACACAGTCCATGTGCCTGACATGGGAGAAAGTCTTTGAATGAATATTAAGTCCTGTTTTTTTGTGGTTCCTTTCTAAATTTTTTTGTCTATATTTGCTTTTCTTTACATGAACAGGAAGTTTTAATATCAATTTTGCATCTAAAGAAGTTATTATTCCTCCTTTACTTTGTGACCCTTCTTCTACCTATTCTGATAATATTTTCAGTTTGTTGTGGGAACAGTTAGAATTGCCTGAGTGGTACACTTCTCTACTCTTCTAAAAGTTGCTGAAAGGAAGCATTTTGTATGATTCTGCTCAAATATCTATCCAGGCACAATTTGAATGAATACTTAACAAGTGTTTGAGTTACAGCAAGATTTAATCAAAGAAAAGAGCATACCTATATATTTGTGAAGCAAAGAAAATCCAAGTTTCAGAAATTATTGCATTTACTGGGCAGAAAACCTGAATCCTTTATATTCCTGGCCATTGAATTCTAATCCCCCTGGTCTTACCTGTATATTTCCCAGAGGCTTGGTGTTACACTATTTATAACCAGATTGTGATCACCTTCTGTGGGCAAATTGTGTGATATCTCTGCTGATATCACAAAGAATAAGCATCTATTTTTCATTTTTTGTAGCTGTGGTTCAGTGAAAGAACCTATTATTTCCTATTTAGAGAAGTGAACATTTTGCTATTAACAACAGTCATGTTTCTATGTCAATCTGACACTAGTGCCAGGAAACAGATTTATCAAAACTGTCTGGGTAGGTTTGTATGGTAAGACATTATCAGAAAAGAAGTAATCACTTCTAATTAACTTCATATTTCAACTATTTAAGTGCATAAGTATTTAAATTATCTGGTACATTAATATCATCAAAAATTTATCTAGATTGGAGCTTTCTGAAATAGTAATCTAGGCAGTATGACACAAGAGCAAAGAAAAGGAGGAATGAGGGCATCCTTTACAGAAAAAGATAACAAAAGATGGTCAGAATCTTGCTGATTAGGAGGCCCACACAGAGCACAGGTGAATTCAAGAGTTATTTAAAGGCTAGTCACTTCACGGAGCAGGAAAAAAATCATTTTATCTCTTGTTTCATAGGCACTGAAGTGTTGGACTGCAATTTCACCATAGATCTAGCTTCAAGGCTCTTTCTTCAAAGAAGAGCATTTCCTTCCTTTACAATCCAATTGCAATTCAAAGATGTCTGTGGTTGTTTGATGTTATCCTTCTAAAACAAACAAACAAAAAAAATCCCCACCAACACTTTCCTGGTCTCATGCAAGAGGTGTGGAACTAGAAAACCAAGGAAGCCCAACAAACCTAGAAATCTAGCATAAACTCTGAAGCACTTTCTGAATTATTAGAGTTAATAAATAAAATGGACTTACTCATCTTTGTCTGATTCCAATCAGCTGTTTGGTAATAGGAGATCCTCTATCACACAGACTTGGTACTAATGACACTGGAGGCCATACCATGATTACTGCACAGAGGCTGAATTCTGTTTTGAATTCTCTGCTTTGACACCCTCCAAAATGAATTGAACTTTAGAAATTAATAATAATAAAAAAGAAACAACCAAAATCAACCTCATTAGTAAAATACCTCAACATCTGAGGCCACAAAGTAAAGAAAATCGATGGGTTTATTACTATTCTTCAATCATTTAAAAGTGTGAACAGCTTTACTATCCCACCCACGTTTAGGTAAAGTCCATTGCCCAAGAACATTTTCTCTTTGGTTGTAAAGCTGTGCAAATGTATCTGTGACACTGCACGAGTGTGTGAGTAGGGCAGGGTAAGGGCACGTGGGCAAGAGAGAAACAGTTGGGGCTTAGAAAACTCAAATTTTAATGTAAATTCTCAACATTGGGCTACCCTGAAATTTTCAGATTTTGTAGCTTGACACAAAATATTTTTAATGTGCTCATGCAACATAATTATACCTGCATATAGAAGAGCTTTTTTTGACAATAAAGCATCATTTTATTTGAAGTTTATTCTAGAAGGATTTATTGCAGTGCTCTTCCACAACATTACTAATAACAGTCCTTGCTTAAATACCCTGGTGATTAGGGGATGAAAGCTGATTGACAGGAAGACAAACAACTGTGATAAATATCCCAATGAAAGGATATGACCTAATTTTGATCTTGAATGCAAATGTTAAGAGTAGCAGGGACACCTCTGTGAAATCAATAACCAAGGCCAATCTCTGCTCTCGGTTTTATCATTGAGTCCTCTCTTGTGCCAAATGAATAAAGACATTGAAAATACATGAGAGATGTATTTAAAAGTGAGACAAAACCAGATAACAGGCAGTTTATATGCAATTTATTTCTGTAGTGCAACCTGCTTAATAAATTGATATGGTCATGCAAAAACAGGGAAGTGAAGACAAGAACATGAGGAATCATTTTTGTGGGAATTAAAAATATTAATAGTAGTGATTTAGAATAACCTAGGTCACTCTTCTCAGTACACACTTGCTTTTCTTTCAAGTTCTGAATATTTATTTCCAGGATGAAGTTTTATTGAAGCATAACCTTGTCTCCTGAAATACACAACAACATTTCATTCTCCAGAATTTCACAGCCAGAAGTGGCCTTTGATCCTGGGAACAACATCTGAGACACCAGAAATGGCTTATGTGTTTCACTGGTCACTTAAGAGGGAGTGAGGGTGAGGAACAGGGTTTAGGATTTTTCTAAAGCAATGTCAAAAATATTCCCACTGGACAGACTCTGGGATATGAAAATTCTTATCAAGTCCTGAGTGTTCCCTGTAGAATAAAAATCAGCTGGCTTTTTCAGCCTAGCCAAAAGAAAGAATTTTCTTTTAGATATTGAAATTTTTTATTATAAAATATTGTTTAATAATTTAGTTAACACAGCTCTAAATTCAAGCAAAGGTCAAGCACTCGGTCTACAAAATGCACTGTAGTCCTTATTAAATTCAGCTTTGTAAAAGGCATTTTTAGCAAACTTTATAATACCAAAACACATCTGTGAACTAGTCAAGGAAGTAAAATATGTGAAAAACTTCATGGAAAAGGGGTACTCTGGGCTTTGTACTTTGCCTGTCTCTTCAACCTGGTTAAATTTCTCAGCTATCATGACTTAAGGTACAGCCTAGCTTGCTAAAACTGCTGAAGTGTTGCCCTTCTAAAGTGGAATGCTGGTGTATTATGAGAGCTAATTGTACTGGAGACTCACGTTTTCCTCCACCTGCCTCACAAGCCTGAGAAACTGTACCTGGACATCTGCTTTCTCTGCTGCCCTTCTCTCCTGTACAGCAGCCAGGCACTCTGCAAACTGCCTGGCTTGCACCTGCATTCCCCACTTCTTCATTGTCATGTTATGATTTCCCCCCTCATTTTCACAGTGAATCAGATAAAGAATGTCTCCTATTCCTTTTCTAGTGTTTTACCACAAAAAAAAACCCCAAAAAACCAAAAAAACAAACAAAAAAAAACAACAAAAGCAAAAAAGAATGACTTCTTGAAGCCATCTGGTGTGAAGTAAAGATGGAAATAGAAAACCCATAGGACCTGGAAACATTTCATTTCATTCATATGATACATAGGTTTTTACAATGAAATTGTTAGAAGAATAGTTGTATAAAACCCTGCAGAAACCAGAAATAATTCAGTAATACAATAAAGTTTTCAATAAAGTTTTCAAACAGGTAAATAAGAGTAATTTCTTAAAGCATTTTGTATCATTTACATAATATAAAAGTTATGTGCAAAACTGACTTTATAGATTTGAATCTGAATCATTAAAAACACAGTTTTGGAGGGTTTTTTTAATCAAACACCAGCCATATAATTTATTTAGTTTGTCCTATTCCCCTTTCCCTTCATGAGCTGTTTTTGGCATGGAATTCAGCCATTTTACTGAAAAAAATTTGCAAATATTTTCCATTGATGTGTTAGTGTATAATAGCCAAAAATCCAAAGCTTTTCATCTGTACTGTGCCTCCAGTATTAAAATTAGCTCCAAAGTACTTGTGGTAAGAGGAAAATTTCCTAATTTTATAACTATTTCAGAGTAGTTCTGATCTTATTAATAAAAAAAAATTGATGTTATATAAAATGCAATAATATTGTCCTGTATTTATTGTCACAGATAATTATTTGGGCTTTTGTTCAACATACCCAATAAAACCAGCTGTGTATCTTTTATTCAAACAAACAAAGAACATATTATATGTGGAAACTCGGCATCCACACATCATTCTATGTGTTCTATGGCACTCCCCAGTTGTATTTATTGTCCTGTTTTTTAGATTTCATTTTAAAGGCAGTTAAGGGTGGCTGTAGCTGACAGATATGAGAGTTGGCATTGGAGGTACCATCAGCAGGTATTGGAGTCTTACCATCAGGAGTGAAAAAAAGGAAAAACTTAACAAAAAATGACCCCACAACCCAAGATCATTCATGGGAAATGAATTAGCTTCTAAAACCTTCTAAAATTAGCTTCCATAACCTGGATCTGTATCATATTAGAATGGCTGTTTTTAGCTGTGTAAGTTGTATTATACAGCTGTATGCATACCACATTTTAATTTTATTTATAGTGTTTATAGCTTCCTAGTAATATGTAATTTGGAAATATTGTCATGTCTTAGTTATAAATTCTGTTTTAATCTCCCTTCACTTTATAGTCAATAATAGCATATTTGGGTGTTTTTCAGAAAAAGATTCTTTTCAAGAGCCTTCTGAATTAAATTTCAAAATTTCTGTTAGTTCCAGCAACTAACATTCAGGACACATGGTAGCATTCCAGATGCAGCTCTCCACACCAGAATCAAAGGCATAGTGGAAGAAACTACAATGCAACACAGAGCTAAAACAATTTCTTTCTCCATCCTCCGTTTCTTCAGCCTCTCATCTGTCTTAAGCTTTTTAAAAAAAGGGATGGATTTTCTTTTAACATTAATATCAACTTTTGTAATTTTTACATGGGAGGAGAAGTGACTTTACCTTTAAATTAATCTTTAAAAAGTACAATAGTGACACTTTCAAATGGTGGAAACACTTAAGAAATCCAAAGATAAAAATGTTTTACCCTTATTTTACAGCAGCTATAAAATCTTTGCAGCTCAAAGTCTATATGATTTATTCCTCTCATGTGGGCTGCAAAGATGACCAAGAAATGAACCATAGGAAAAAAATACAAAAGACATGGAAAAATATAATTTTAGAGTATCTGCATTGCTAAATGACTTGGAAACTTTTGAGCATTTTGTTAAATTTGCAGTTTCATTGTATTAAATCAATAGCACAAATATGAACTCCTTTCTAAGATGATGGAAAAAAGAAAACACATTTCGATATAATAGTAACGTGGGGATAAATTGTATTGCAAATTTTTTCTGTGGAGTTCTCTAGTAGCCAGCCTGTAACTGAACATTAGCAAGCATATTTTGTTGAGTTTCTAAGCAATTTTTCAATAGCACAACTGTACCTTTCTTTGTGATGATGTAGATAAAGTTATCATAGGCCTTAAAATGGATGAATCCTCAATGAATGGGGTTTATTATCCAAATTCTAATGAGGCTATTACTGAAATATAACAACTTTTTCTGATGGAAATAACATAAAATACATCAATAAAGTGCTCAGTATTTAAAAGTATAAAAGTGACTCAGATTTTTAAAACTTGTCTGAAGTTACAAACCTTATCTCAATCTGCATGTAAAATATACTTTGCTTTTAGTCTGCAAGTATTTACATATTAAAAAAAACCTAAGTGGGTGGATCTTTCCTCTAGCAGGTAAAAGCAAAATAATACCAGAAAGTAAATACAGTAAAAAGAAGGGCAATTCCATTTCTCCACCAGGTACCAAGGAACACTCACTGCATGTTAAGTATTCAAAGGAACATTTGATGCCTTCCAGAAAGTTCCATAGCACAGGCTCCTGAGCAACACACAGGCTTTAGGGCCAATTACTTCAACCCTTTTTCTGTGCTGACTTATCAGACTTAAAAAAAAAAAAATCAGACTTAAAAAAAAAAAAAAAAAAAAAAAAGAAGTGGCAGAGCCTTTATGCAAGTCAGGGAGCCCTATATCCATATTCACAACAAAAATTTAACCTTTATCAACCCCATTTAATAATAGCTTCTTCTTTTTGTGGTACATTTTTCTTTTTCAATTTACTCAGTTCCAAAAAGCTGCCTATTTCCCTTATTCTTCCATAAGATAAATAATAAAATGGACAAAAGATAAACATTGAAAAAGAACAAATTGCACAGCACTGGCAAAATGTTCTCCTTAGGAAAAATTCCCACTGATTACAAGAGACAAGAAATTTCAATTGGAGCTTTGCCTGAAGAAATAACTGAGAATTAAACCCAAATAAAATAATCACATAATACAAGTTCTCACAAGTAGAGAAATCAAATTGTCTTTCAATTTTCACATGGACAGAAAAGTTTTTGTCCAACTGATGGGAAATAAGAGTTTTGCCATTGATTTTCAATGAAGCTGAGACTCCATTTCAGGGCCTTTTTTCTCATATACTATTTATGTCTTTATTCTGACACATCACATGAAGATCAGCTAATGCTTGCAGAATAATGAATAATCATGTATTTCAAGACCAGATATTACCATTCATTGTAGGCTTGAATAAAAACTTGAATGCAGTTTTTATTTCTAGAGGAATTGCAACATTTTGAAGAGAGAAATAAGCCAAATAAACTAAACCAAACCAAAAAAATCAGCTGAATTGAGGCATTGAAAATAAAGAGAACAAATATTGACTGTCAAATCCTCTTCAGGAAAATAAATCACTGCATATGGTGTGCTGCTGTCTCTGTCATTTCCAAAGCTTTCCATTTGAGAGAGAATAAAAATGCATCTAGTTGACAAATTATGAGCTAAATTAATCCAAATGGTTTAATGGAGTATAGTAACCATCTCATGCAAATGAAAATTGTGGAGCTTAAGGAACATGTCACAATTGATGACTTGCAGTGTTAGAAGAAATTGTCATAGACATCAGGGTTTATTACAGAAGTAGCAAGTCAGCACTTCCTTGCTGCATGTCAGAATTCTGTTCAAAATTGATGCTTCTATTCAGGGACAATGTCTTGAGGAAGGTAGAAAAGCTGAAAATTTTTTTGGGAAATACTTCTGGATTCTCAGAGGAAAGCAATTTCTGACCCACAGATGGCTGAAAAACTGTCAGTAAGTTCTTACATTATAAATAGAGAGCAGTTCCAAACTTCCACCTATAAGCTAAGAAGAACTATTTTAAGATCTGCAGATGTGTCCTGGGAAACTCAGTTTCCATAACAACAGTTTTTGGTGTTATGATTTTGAGGCTGCCTGCACCTCTTGATTTCTGTAGCTGTTCACTTGAGGCTGCCAGTATCATACTCCTATTTTGTCCAGCACTAAATTCTTTACTTGTCTATTTGTACAACCATTGGTGATTTTAGAAGGTAAAAATCACAGTCTTTAACGTACCTTAAAGCTTTGGTACTCTTACACAAGAAGCAGGATCCTGCCTCAGTATTTTACTGCTTAATGAAGTTGGAACACTCCAGTGCCACTGAGATATTACAGTGGCATAAATATTTATATGCTTAAAATATCAAGCAATCAAGAACTAAGTACAGAATCCAGAAAACAAAGGGTGGAGTTTTTTCTAGGTTTGTTACTCAAATCAAGCCCAAGAACTCAATTACTGAAGAAACAGACTTGAAATACAGAATTGAGATATCTAAGGAAAAAAAAAAAAAGAAAATTCTAAATTGTTCCATGCACTTATGAAAAAGCAAATCAGACTCAGACCTTTCTTTTGGCAAAACAGGTCTGACAGCAGCTGTAAGCATTTCCCTTTTGAATACCATCTCCAGCAGATAGTCACCACAGACCTTCTAATGTTTTAAGGAGAAAAAATAAGGTCTTTAGAGCTGTTCTTCATAGAAATACATGACTCCACATGAGATTATAATTCCAGCATCTCTACTAGAACACTGCAATTCCTTTGAACTTCTCAGGGCAAAGTATGCCTGGCTCAAAGTACAACTGTTAACTGATAATATTATTTCAATTTGGAGGATTTAATATACTTTCTCTGCCATTTTTGCCAGGCTTGCTGTTAAATGTGTTCCAGTGCAGTTAGCTGACAAAATCTTCAGCTGTGCACTTCAACAAGTTTTTTTCTTTTTTTAACATGGACTTCATGAATTACTCCTTTTTTCATTTCCTATTTTCTCTTTATTGTTCCATCTTCTGCTTTTTCTTTCCTCTTCTCCTAGTAACAGGTGATTTTGCATATGTTTGTTCCTTTTACTTTTTTACCCTATTATTTTTTTTTCACTTTTAACCCTCGGAGTTAACTATTATTTAACTATTAATTAGTAGTTAATTATTATGCCATCTTTTCTTCATACAAATCCCTCTCATTTTCTATTTCCTTATACTATTTAATGCTTTTCTCCAAACCTAAGACGAATAAATAAATAAAAAGTATTTTTTTTTTTTCAAAGTAGATGCACTAAGCTGGATCAGAAGAATATTATTTGAGACTTATTTTCTGCTGGGTGTTTATGACTGAACTGAAAGAGGGAACTGACCATTGAGAACAAACATGGAGAACTGCTTGAACTGAGTTCATAAAGAAAAACCAGCTTAGAGGTGAAGGAAATGCAATCAATTTACAGGGTAGTTATTTTTCTTGAAAAATGTATTAATTCATCTCAAAGAATAAGTTTGGTTGTTTGTTTTTTTTTTTAAAGGAGCTCTTTGTGATTTCTCCCAGCCATGGAATATTAGATGAACTTCAGACTAGAAAAGCATACAGTTAACCAAATACATTGTATGCTCTATGAAATTGCTCTCAAGCTAAATGTATTGGAAAAAAACCTTTAAATTCAAGCAGGAAGAATTACAAAAGAAAACAAGAACTGGATTTTAAATAGAAAATTGCCTTCAAGACTGTTTGGCACATCATTTAATTCTCTCTTGGGGACCCATAGAGACTAACACACTGTATTTGATGCAAGACTTAAGAAAAAAGCATAACAAAACCAAACAGACCAAAAGCAATTTTGTCAGCCTTGAGCTAAGGGTAATGGAAAGGAAACCGATTCAATGAAATGGGGAGCAGTGATGGGTGTGAGATGAAGTTTAACAATTCCTGCCATTTTTCCATTTCTAGCACTCTACTACTTGAATGCAAATACTTTGCTTTTGCTTTGAGCACATTTTGAAGAGAAAATATGAACATCAAAACCAGTGGGAAACTCAAAATAGTTTAAACAGAGGCAGATCATGTAGTATTTCAAACGGGAGGCCATTTTTGCTCCAAGGTTTTCTCTTTCTGGATCCACATACCCATCCTGGAAAATACCAACAAATGTATTACTAATGTCATTAAACTGTGCTTTTGAAAGAAATGAGAAACCAATGGTCTTGGGCAATGGGACTTGGGCAAAGCTGCTGTCCTGAGGAACCTTGTTTCCACACTAGGGTGTATGTGGAAACTCAACACACTTTATTTTCTCCATGATTAAAAGTAAAAGCTTTTTGGGATGTCCAACGACACTGAGTGGAGAAGAATTAATGACAAGTATATTTCCATGATTTGGATGGTTACCTAAGAGAGAGATTTAGGTCAAAAGAACTCAATTTGTTTAAAATCAGTGTTGCCTGCTTTCAGTCAGCAATCCAGAGGTAAAAGTACTCTGCTTCCCCTTGTCTATACTTTGGCTGAAACAGTTCTTAGAGAGATTCAAACAATACTTTGCAAACTAAAGTTAATTTTTTTTTTCAAATATTAGAGATATTTTTAAGGAACTACTTATTTATCAGATGACTCCTGATTTCTGTCCCATGATGTTGACTATACTCTAGAAAGATACTACTTACAAATTTAAAAAAAAACTTTTTAAAATAAGATCTGCAAAAAGAGAAAAGTCTTCTAGGATAAAAGGAGAGCTATTTTCAGAAATCCTAGGTAGCAGTTTGCAAATGTGCAATTAAAATTCTGGCTCTTCCCTAATTATGGAACACTTAAGTTAAATGGTCTTAATAGATATATAATGATGACTTTTTAAACTTATAGTTACTTATAATCTAGAATGATTTCTACTTCAGTTTTAAAAGCATCCATTAAATGCCTATTATGATCTTTATGTAATTGAGCAAAATGTTAATGAGTGTTTCATAAAAATAAACAGCAATTATTACCAAAGACAAATGTTAAGCATGTAGATTACATGCTATTAATGTGAATTAGCTTTTCCAGATTAAATAAGGAAACTTGTACTTAAAATCTATTGGGATGAATGTAAATTAAAATTTTATGCAAAATGTGGAAATTTTAAAGATGCTTAAAAGGAGAAGAAATTATTCAATGCAATTTTTATTAGGTTATCTATTTATTGAAAGGCTGGTCAAGTTGCAGGCAACTTAGAAGGAAACCTCTAATAAAAATGTGTCTTTTTCTAATAATAATACATTTCTGTTGAAGAACATGGTTCTTAACTCTATGAGTCTCCTGGATATTTCCATATAATTACAGAATTCTGAGTTACTGAAATTTCATTTTGTTTTATTATAAATTGCAACAATCTCAAGGCTGCATAAGTATTTTAAGGTGACTAGAAATGTCCAGGTAGAGGACACTTATACCACTTCATCAGAATCAATATGGATCATGTCAATAACCAAATATTACAGAAATGAAAAAGCAGACTATGATATACAGAATATTATCTTAAGTTGCAGTCCTGTGCCACATATGTTGGTGTCTCTTCTCCTCCTTCCCATATGCTGCCCCCAAAAAATAACTTGAAATAAGCATGTTTAAAAATATCTGTGAAGGAATAGGCCATTTTCCTCCAGATACATCTGGAACCAGGAGGTTTTATTTTAAAATAATGTGGTAAAACCTGAACCACTGGAACAAAACTACTTGAGCAAGAAAATTTCTCTCAGGAAAGACATTTTTCAGTGAAATCAGCTAAATAAATCAGCACATCAACTACATCATCCATGAAACACATATCAAATCAACTTATTTTTACAACAATTCACTTAAGTACTTTCTTGATGATGTAAGTATGATATTTGATTTGTTTGATATTTTCATTGATATTACACGAGAGTTGTTTTCCTTCTAAAATTTATGAAAATGCAACTATCTTAATTCATGGAAAATTTGAAAGTGTTTAGATTTATCATGAGATAGACATTATGTTTTAAAAAGCCCTTGTTTTACCACTCTGATTTATTTTTAATAATTTAGCAGGAGAAAAGCTGAAAATAACATCATTGCTTATTATCACTAAGGATGCCAGGTAACCTTCTTTAGTTAAAGAAAAAGCCCTTCCAAAACTCTGAATTCTATTTCAGACTTTACCTTATGTCTTGGAGAAAGTCCTTTCAATACCCATCCTGATTTGTGAGAATCTGATGTATAACAATGGAATATAGAGCTGATACTTCATAACTTTTTAGAAGTTTTGACATATATATTTCAAGATAATATGGCCACAAAACAGGGATGGATGATATTGTCTCACCTGCTGACAAATCAAATACAATGGATCTAGATTTATGTTTGATTTATGTCATAACCAGAGTTATGAGAGGACTGGGTCTGATGCTCTGACTTTCAAAGTTTACTCTCATCTGTTTTGGAGAAAAAGTGGGGGAGAAAAACATAATGATATAGAAATTATATTAAAAATGAAGAGCATTTATGTGATTGAAGGAGAAAACTGTGATGGAGAAACTGGGAATGACAGATAAAAAGTAATAAGCATTTAAGATAAATAACAGCTCTATATGATGCACTTTCTATGTATTGAGTTTATACCCTAAGAAAAAATCTGACCATGATGTCGATGGAAAAAAAAATGACACTTTGGGCACTGAAATACTACTTCATGCTACAAAAAAATTATCAAATTAACCCTAATATACCACTGGACAGAATCCATCATATCATTAATTAAACAAACAAGGCTACAGAAGAGTAAATTTTTGTTAATTTTTTTTTTTTTTTAGTAATTAAGAAAAGACCAGATCATATCCTTAAAACACAATGAAGTTCTGTCTTGGTTACAAGTTTGGGTTGTTTTTTTTTTGGGGGGGGGTTGTGTTTTGTTTTGGTTTTTTTTTTTTTTTTTTTGAAGACTTAAAAAAGAATATTTTTTTCCTTCAAGATTTAAAAATATTGAGGACCTTGAACTAATTGAGAAAGAATATTTTTGAGCATTATAATGTCAGTAAATTAGCTTAGACACAATTTACACTAAGGTATACTCTATCTATTCCAATTGGTAAATTCTTGTAACTTTTTAGCTAATAAAATCTAAATTGGTATGGAGAACTGTAATAGCAAGATGCCATTGCACACTTAAAACTAGCTTAACCAATAAAGTACTCAGTTATGAGGATGCCCACAGTTCCTAATAAATGTGTTAAGGCAGCATAATTAAGAAATTTTGGCCTATGAGGAATGTGGATAACCTGGTTTCCAGTACAGACTATCAGTGTGCCTCTAATGTGGTTCCTGAAGGAAGCCCTCAGGGCAATATTCTATCACTTAGTTTTATTTTAAGCATTAGATTTTCCATTCCACCACATACTCTCAGGAGCAGGAAGGAAAGCAAAGGCTGACTCAGTTCTGACCTTTCTTCTAGTTCCTACAACATCCTTAGCACTTCTTGACTCTAATGTCAGTTTAACATTGACACTTCAGTGAAAAGGACTCCTTTTTGCTTGGTGTGGAATATATTTTGAGTTGTTCTAGGAAGAAATACAATATATCTCCTGGCTAACAAATTTCTGACATTATAGTTGGACATTAAAGAATCTCCCCAATTCCATCGATTCAGTACTAACAAAAACATGTTTACTGCATCTTCTTGCGTGCTTTTTTAAAAGGGGTAATGCTGCACAGTAATTGTTTCTTTCAAGAGAAATAAATAAATGTGCATAAAGAAATGCTCTTTTTTTTTGATAAATGTTTTCTCATTCATGAGCTATATATATGTAAAATGGATTGTTGAAATGGATCAGCTGAATAATCTAAGTAAAACACAATGCAAATCCTACTTTGTGATGGAGCATGGTCAACAAACCCCAGAAGATGTATTACATTTGGACGTGTCCTGGTATCTGCCAAGGAAAACTGGAGTTTTCCCTGGAATGGAGAATGTAACCCCCCTTCCCTCTGAATTACTGTAATTTTGCAATTAAGGGCTTTCAGGCAAAGATTTGGGAATAGGAATAGCAGTTCTTTACTAGGAATATTAAAAAAAAAAACAAATGTAGTACTACAGAAAGACAAGCAAACAAACAGAAAAAAAATTGAAAACCCCTGACAGAGTCAGGGATGTGACCTGGCACCCTGTTGGTCAGGGTGTTAGAAGCAGTCCAGATGAATCCTT
>VZUI01007080.1:0-73097 GCA_013401135.1 Cettia cetti | reverse complement strand
AAGCAAAGGGGGGGAAGTGCTGCGGGGAAAGGCCGCCGCCGCCAGACACAACAATCTCACGATCTGGGATACAGAGGCACCGTCAACCCAGGACACATGGCAAATGCTGATACTCAGAAAGTCATTATTTCATGCTAAATTTCATAACTACTAAAGAGCAAGATGCTTATCTTCCTGTGGAGGACTGAGAAATTTGTATGATTGTTCCTGGAAAACCTTGCAGTCTTACATCTAAGAATATGAAAAAATTATGAAATAACTAGACTGGAGATAAATAGTCTCATAAATAGGAATAATTACTTGATAAAGATGGGGAACAGTATAATCTGTAACAGATTATGTGACACATATAGCTCAGAATACTAGTTTTAATTAAAATGCAGACATTACTTAAACACAGGGGTTTTGTAATCTGTGCACATAATTTTTCAAAAGTAATCCTCAGACAGTAACAGGAACTGTGGTAAATCTCATAGTCATTATTGTCTTATTGTCTTGATGTAGAAATTACTGAATTAAACTCCATGACCTCCCTTTACAAAGGTAATCTGTCTACCTGACTTTATGGCTGTATTTTCCAGATAAAAAGGTCAACATACCAAGGGAAAAATCTTTAATTTTTTCTCCCTCCGCCAATTAACATTCTCTGCACATATTTTCCTACAGTCAAGTATTACTCCAGGCTCAACTAACAAAGGTAAACTGGTATCTTAGAACCTTTCTTGACAGAGATTTATTAAATGAAAGGTCCGTAACTCAGTTCATATCAACCAAAATGAATTAGGAGTGAAAGTTAGAGGACTGATAATCTCAATTAGGATGTCATGAGGAGGTGAAGTCAAAATGGTAGCAATGATGTGCTCCTTAGCCTATGGAAAAGGACACATGAAAATAGAATAACAGTTGCTCATACAATTTACTTAGGGTAAATTGTGTGAAAAGGGAAACTGAGGCACAACATGAAATAGGTTCTCTGCCACTTTAATCTCCAAATTTGAGTCGTAACGAGTTAGGAAGTTTACTGGGGACATCCTGAGCTGGCTTATTGGCAGCTTGTTACAAGCCTGTAACATCATCCATCTTTCTGCAGCAGAAAATCTGATGTACAAGGTTCTTCACATATTGTAGTTATAACAGACATGTTATTCTTTGAAGCAAGAGTTAGGGTCAATGTAGTCTTGCTTCACTTACACAACAAGTTAGCTCTAAGGTTATTGTTGTATGCAAGCTGTTTTTAACAATGAACTGAATTATACAATACTTATGGGGACTGAAGGAGAAAGTAATTTCCTTTTAAACTCCTGCTCATTTCCTGTGCAAGTAACAACACAAAACTAAAGCCTGACAGTGTGTATTACAGAAATAAAGGAGGACGTGCAGATTTGAAGTTCTGACTGATTACATTAGAATCTGATTAGCTATTCATAGGGTAAACTAGGTATGCTTTTTTTCTGCTTTTAGTTTTCACCACATCAGCAATTGCATCATCAGTATACTCATTGAATGTATGACAGACAAGAGTTAAAACAGCAGAAGTTTGCCTGCCTTATTATTTTACACAGTTATTGCTGATTTTAACTTTTAGTTGTTCGTTTTTGAGCTCTGGATCATGAAGTTTTATATGAAAATGATAAGGAATGTAATTAAGAACTACTAGAAGCAAAGAAAATAAAAAAATTAATGTTTTCTCCTACTAAAGACATGCCTGAAATATTATAGAGGCAGATAGAAGATTTATCAGTCTGTTTGATGTACTGATGGTAAAAGTGATAATATACAATACAAAGTCAATTACTTGCTTATAAAATTCTGAATGTCCCAAAACCATAAAAAGAATCACAATTATCCAGTTAGCACCTTCTCTCATATCCAATATTTTTGTATTTGTCTCTGAGTGACCACTGAACAAACAAATGCACATTTTTGCATCTGTTCCTAAATTAACTGTTTTGATGTGAAAATGCTAGATCAAATGGGAAGCTGTGGCTAAATCTAATAGACTGTAGAGTGAGAAGTAGAATTTTGCATGCCTAACTGAAAATTTACAGTTCTGCTAACTTCAGTGCATTTCTTCTTAATAGTCAAACACTAGATTCCCTGGACATTACAACTCTTCAAGAATAATATTCGAATTCTTGAATATTCTTCTTTGATTCATCAGAAGTTTCTCAATTCTCATTGCAGGGTGTATTTGCCTGTCTCTAGTTTAGCACAATGTATTGGATGCCAGATACACCAAAGCTGCTCTCTCACTCCCCTGTGCAGCTGGAAAGGGGAAGAAAATGCAAGGAAGAATTCATGGTTTGAGACAAAGACAGAAAGAGATCACTCACCAAATATTATCACAGGCAAAACAAGACCAAAATTAGAGATATTAATTGAATTTATAAGTAACAAAATCAGAGCAGAATAATGGGAAATAAAATAAGACCATAAAAACAACTTCTCCTCCACATCTCCCTCCCTCACAGCTCTATGTCCTCCTCCCCCCACAGCACAGGAAGATGGAGAATGGGGGGGGTATGGTCAGTTCATCACACATTGTTTCTGCTGCTGCTCAGGGAGAAGAGTCCTTCTTCTGCTTCTGTGGGCACCTGGAACAAGTAACATATGTGGAATCTGACAAAAAAGCTGTATTTACAAAAATGGATTTTCAACATAGCAAAGAGATCTGAAATATTTTCAGAATATTTCAACAGAATAACTAGAATATTTTGAACTTTTTTATTCTGGAGCTCACTACTCTGAGATACAAAGGTAAAAGTGAATAAAGCATTTATTCTGAAAATCTGACAAAGTCTACACTTTGCTAAACAGACCTAATTTTCCTTAGGTATTTATTTGTATGCTAGGAGAATTAAAACCAAAATTTCTGGGAAAGAAAAATGTAATGTGTTCCATTGTAAACAATATATAGTTTTACAATTCTAACCAAAGTGTCATTCATTTAAGAACAGCTTCAGTTGGAGGTAATGTATTGTAATGTATTGCAGAAGGAGTGAGTCTTAGAAAATCAGATATACTGAGATTACCTTTGGTGCCAGAGATCACAGAAAAAATTCATTAATTTCTTGTACAAAAATTAAAATAGATTTTATCTTCCCTCCCACCAAGACAGAGGCAACACAGGAAGTAATTTTTCTTAAATCATTTTGATATCTACTGTTTCCACGGAAGGTAAATAAGGTCCATATGAGGAAAAATCAGATTCACTTCAAACTTCTTGTTATTTTCAACTCATAACAGAGATCAATGAGAAAAAAATTAAAACAATGTAATAAAGCTTTCTCTGTTTCCAAACAAAGCCCCCAAGATAAACTTTTCCCATGGTAATAAGCTTCCTGCTATATTCAGCGTCCATCTCCTGAGATGTGAGTTTTGAACACATCATATCCCTGAATGGGTCAAGCTGGGTTGACCTCAGAGGGTCATCTTGTCCAACCCCCTGCTCCAGCAGGGTCGTCCCAGGGCACAAAGCACAGGGTTGTGTCAAGATGGTTCTTAAATGTCTCCAATGAGGAAGAATCCACAACCTCTCCGGGCAAGCTGTTCCAGTGCTTGGTCACTGAACAGGAAAGAAATTCTTCCTCATATTCAGGTGGAATTTCCTGTGCATCAGTTCCTGCCCATTGCCTCTTGTCATATTGCTTGGCACTGCTGAGAAGAGCTTGGATCCATCTTCTGGACGTCGTCCCTTCAGTTATTTTCAGACACTGATGAGGCCCCCTCTCAGGTGTCTCTTTCCAAGGCTGAACAGTCCCAACTCCTTCAGCCTTTTTCTTGTGAGAAGCTCCATCACCTTAATCATCTTTGTTGCCCTGCACTGGACCCACTCCAGAAACCACTTACCCTTCATTTTCTTCCACATACTTTATAATAGAGAAGAAAGTATAAAGGCGTTGGGTTTTATATCACTGGAGAGTTATAAGTCCAGTGTGTTTACTTCTGTGGAGGAACTTTGAAAGTGTATATGAAATTCTTGATTTTTAATTTGTGTTAAAGCCCAGTAACTTTAAAAAGATGAGTGAAGTCTCCAATCTTTGTAAAGGATGAATCATTAAAAAAGAGCCAGCGGCAACTATGGAGATAATGATTAAACTTACAGATTCTGAGGGAGGTGTCAGTGGAGGAAATTACTCCAGATCTTCAGACCTTTTTAGGGCATGCTGTTTGAATTGGATTCCACA
This sequence comes from Cettia cetti, assembly GCA_013401135.1. Lineage (NCBI taxonomy): Eukaryota > Metazoa > Chordata > Aves > Passeriformes > Sylviidae > Cettia > Cettia cetti. The sequence goes on along the minus strand of VZUI01007080.1, from coordinate 68,910 downwards.
GAAATGACAATTTGAACAAGCAGAATTTAGAGTAAATATTAAGGGGTTTTTTGGTGAATTTTGAAGACAAAGCCAAATGGTTATGAAATTAAGTATATGTTATTTGACTGCTAAGAAGTACTGGGAATTTCTTTTCAGCTTTCAAAACTAGATAGAAATTCGATGTTATGCAAATGGGAAGGTATCATAAAAGTCAAAATCAAAGTTTGGTACATGAAATAAAAATTTCAAGTATAGATTAAGCCAAACACACACTGGCCTGTGGAAATCCTTCAGTGATTTTCTATTTGCTATTAGACTCCATACAGAATTAAGGAATATTATATAGGTCTGAAGAATATGAAAAGCAATTATTTTAGCTCTGTAGCTTAAGTAATCTAGACTTTGTGATTTACAGGCAGCTAGATTACAAACTCTTGAGTAGAAAATCCATACTGCTTTGACAAGAGTGGTCAAGGCATATATCATAGAGCTCTGATATTGCATAGTTACAAAATGTAAAATATAATATCTATATATTCATTTTTATTCCTATATATAATGCTCTTTTATACAAATATAATAAAGATAAAACCATGAACTTAGCACATAGGATGTAGAACATTGTTATAAGGAATTTTGAGATCATAAAATATATAAGTAGCTACTTAAAAACTCTAAATTAAGGAGGGAAACTTGATAAAGAAGAAACCTGGTAAATATGTCCAGAGAAATGAAGTAAAATATACTCTTTGGGATCAGTTGTGTGTTACATTGTCATCAGTGCAGTATGTTTACATTTGCTTGGACAAAGTTATCTCCTCCAAGAGAGTGATCCTTCAGCTCCACAGCCAATCCCAAAGAATAGTTTTACACCTACAGTGTTCTGGTTTTGCCTACCTGAGAACCTGGAATGAGGTTGCTTGGGAGTTTTCCAGTGTACAAGTGTTGCTTGAATTATGCTTAAGAACTATATAGGGTAGAAATATCAAAAGTAGTATGGATTTACCCATTTTGACTATAAGGAAATCTTTCTGATGGATTTATTCCAAGAACTGTGAAAGTTTTTTGTCACAGGAAGAAAAACCTGGGAAAATTAACAAAGTATGGAGGTGACCAGAAACTGGGGCCTAGGACTAAGCTGAGCTGTAGTGAGATCAAGACACAAAAGGAGCTAAGGTATTTGGCAGTGTTCCATTACCCCATGGCGATCATTGACACTCACTCCAGTGCACCCCTGAAGAAAACCTTTAATCACTTAAGGGTCATAAGACTTCAGTCACTTCATAAGAGTGAATGGAGATGGAGAAAATAATGGAGAAATTTTTTTTTCAAAATCTTTTTTTGTGTTCTGACATGCTGCCAGTTGTCTTATTAAGACTGTAAATAATGTTGTAATGTTTACAAAATAGAGATTAAACTATTCTGAAACACTTTCTCAACCAGAATAGAAAAATAAAAACCCTCAGGAAAGACAACTCATTAATCTAAAGCTTTTTTAACTCTGAAAATATTTCTTGTCAATGAGTCATTATATACAAAAATGTTCAAGATTGGAAAATAAAACACTAGACAGATTTAAATATCTTTAGACAGAAATGTCCAGATGATTTAGTGATAATATTCTCATTTCTTGTGAGCCATTTAGAGTGAGAGTGGTATAAGACCACTCTGATTGCACTTTATTGTAAAGAACTATATTGATTAAGTCTACTTGGGAATGGAAAATTATTTTAGAAAATAATAAAATCACATATCATTTGAATAGCAATTATCGACCTATTCAATACATGAATTAATCACTCCATAATTTCAGTAAGTTTTTTTAGTTTTCTTAATATATGTAGATATTAACAACAGATGAAGTGCCCTTAAGTTATGCTTCACTAACACTTTGATTACTATAATCTGAAGATTTTATGATCACAAAGAAAAATCTAAGTGGCAGGAACTGCATAAAATACCAACACTGAAAGGTTTGTTTGAGGTCTGCTGACCTTGATAACTATATAATTGTTGCCAAAAAATGCTACTATCAAACTTTCAGAGGTGATTAACATATTTTTTAGTGCAATGAGGCAGCAGTGCAGCTGGGAAGTTCAAGGGGATAGATGCTGATCATTGATAAAGAGAAAAGAAAAAGAAATAGAAGGAAAAATTTTCAGGAAGTCGGAACAAATTTATAACAGGTAATATGAGTACAGGACATCTCCTTTCCTGTAACCCCCACAACAAAATAGAAACACCAGAGAAGCACAAAATAAATAAAAATGTTAATATCTCTCAGGTGAAAAACAATTGAAATGAAACTGCTAATTTCTATTTTTAATACACTATGATGAAAATCCTATTTAAAAGCTCATTGAGAAGACTGAGAATTAAAGATCCTTTAGCACAATTAGATTGCAGGTTTACAGATGTATGAATTTTGTTCTCTTTCATAGCTCAGAAATCCTAGTTATTTCAGCATTATCATAAAAAATTCTAACCTAAATATCAGAAAATAAAAAAATTGGGAAAAATACCTTTATTGCTCCAAGTACCTGGGAGGCCCAGACCACAGCAGCTATGTATAGTTCATTTTGCTATGACAGAGCTATTTTGAAGAGCAAAAGCTCCATTATGAAGTGACATGACATGTTACAATTCAAGATATCAACAGGAGACTGGTTAAAAGTTTTCCACTGAACGCTTTGATGCTTATTGGATGTATTAGACAAGTGTTTTATACATGAATCCTAATCATGAGCTTTTTCAACTGCCAAAATCCCAATTTCTGGTTCTAAATTCTGAATTTCTGTATAATACAGGACACACAACACAAGACCACAATACTCACAAGCCAAACTCACTCTGAAATAACAGAATTTTCTAGCCTCACGACATTGATGACTGTATTTGTTTCTCCAGGTGCCCAGTCTATATTCCACCAGATAAGAACAAAACAAATTGTAAGGAATGACTAATGTAAAAATTTCATTCCAATAAATATTTCTTATCTGGCAATGGAACCTCCAAGTCAATTCAATAACTTACAAAGTACTCCTGAGTGTTAAGTTTACTTCTGTTAATCAGATTTTAGGGGTTTTTACAAGGAACATCTCCAGAACTGTAGCCATTGATATTGAAGATATAAATATTGTTGTGGTTAAGAGTGAAAAAATAAACTGATCAACTCAAGTTTACCCTAAGCTCAAATAAACTGTTACCCACAGTAATTTTTAAATATCTTGATCAATCCAGGCTCCTTTCATTCCAATATCAGAGTTCATCAAGAATCCAAAGAGCCATTAGAAATCCAGTCTACCTGTGACCTCTCCTTTTCAAACAGTTTTTCTTGTTTTAAAGATGGAATGTTTTGTCTTGTGTGAGAGCAGATACCTTTCTTTAGAGGGAACAGTTTATCCTTTGGTTCCTCTGCAACGTCAGATTCCTTTTGCCCTCTGGAACAGCAAAAAAAAAAAAAAAAAAAAAAAAAGACCAGTAAAAAGAGCTCTTCTAGACAACCAAAAGTTGAGATATATATATATATATATATATATATATATATATATAAAATTTCTTAACTGTCTTTGGCCTCCAACACCTTATCTGCAGTCTCCTGCCATTTCTCATTTAATGAAGGTTCACAGTTGCTTTGGTCTCTCCTTAATTTACAGCTTCATCTCTCCTTCTTCACCTGCCACAACTGAGGTAGGAGTGAGACAGGTGTTCTGGTTGGACAATGGGTTTATATTGTCTGACTCAATTAATTTGGAGGCCAACATGATATGAATTCAGACATGCTTACCTATTCTTTTAGCATATTATATTTCACAGACTCTCTAATATTTCAAGAACAGTGGACAATTGGTACTGAAATGTCAATACTCCACATGACAATGCAGACAGAAGTGTCCCTAGCTCATCTTCCCTTTGCCAAGAGAAGGCATGACTGCTTTCTCACATGTTGAAATGTCTGTAATGTCATCAAAAACATTTGTGACTGTGTCAATGACCTCATATTTGTTTTCTTTCAATATTTTCTTCACTGATTTGCCAGAGACATAATTTAGCATATAGGTTTTATTTTTTCCATTAAAACCAAGCATTTTCATCATCTAAAACAGGAAGTACTACAGGAGATTTATTTCCCAATTCAGTATTTAGACAGCAATTCAGTAATTCCCTAAGGGTTTTCTTTTTATCTTTCTATATGTTTTCTGTCTTCAGTTTTAATAATGAGCCTCATTCCCCACGTCCCACATAGTGGCTGTTATTACCCACCAGTGCCAAATTAGACTCTTGTCCCACCTTTCTTTCTCCCTCTATTGCTAAGCTCTTTCCATTCCAAATACAAGAGTTAATCCTGCAACAAGCCATGAACAGTTGAATCCCTACAATTAGATGGAAAACACATTAGAGATATATGAGTTGTCAGAGAAAAGCCAGCATCTATGCAGCTCATTTCTAGTTCATGGTTATAAATCTCAACTGTTGTCTGCTGTTCTCCCATTATCTACACGATCCTTCTTTCTCCATGTACCGTCTGATAGCTTTTTCTTGTGATGTGATAGATGGCTGACTTGCAATTCTCCATTTTTTAAATGCTGTAGGAAGCATTGAAAAAAAAAAATCCACCTTCTTCATATATCTCATGTATCCATCTCTTACATACTTGCTCCTGCTGTCTTCATGGATTTTTTCCTCCACAGCTGACAATGTTTTACTTCTCTGTTTGGCAAAACTATTAAATGTGCCATATACACACTTGGTGAAGTAGAGAAAGTGCCTTTCCTTGCAAAGCAGCAGTATCAGTAGAGTATACTGCTCTTAAGGTAGTGAAGAGTCATAATGAGGGCACTGCACAGAGAAAGTTTCTGCATAACTTGGGAGAAAAATAAAGCACTTGCAGAATTCGGGATGTTTTTGTCATGGGTGAATAATAGCTAGAAGAAAACTCAGATAGCTGTGCTTTTTTTAACTCAGGTAGGGTTAATTTTATTCACAGTGGCTGGTATGGGGCTGTGTTTTGAATTTAGGCTGAACATGGGGTTGATAACATAGAGATGTTTTTGTTATTGCTGAGCAGGGCTAGCCCAGAGCCAAGGCCTTTTCTGCTTTGCATACAACCACACTGGTGAGTGAGTGGGGGCTTCAGGGGTGGCTGGGCAGAGACACAACCAGGACAGGTGACCTCAGCTGACCAAAGGGATATTCCAGCCATGGATTCAAATTTTCAGTATGTAAATCTTGGGGAAGGAGAAGCAAGGGGTGGACATTTAGAATGATGATGTTTGTCTTCCCAAGTCACCACTACGTGTGATGGGGTCCAGCTCTCCTGGAGATGGCTGAACCTCTGCCTGCCCAGGGACAGGAGGGAGTTAATTCTTTATTTTGCTTTTCTTGTGTTCACAGCTTTTTCTTAGATTGTCTTTATCCCCATCCATGAGTTTTCTAGCTTTTACACTTCCGATTCACTCCATGATCCTGCTGGTGGGGGAGTGGGGAACTGGCTATGTGGGGCTTGATTGTTGGGCTTAAACCACAACAACAGTGTAAAATATTTGAAAGAGTAGGAGAGAAAAAGATGACAAAATGCTTACATTAATAATACCTGGTTACCTAGCTCATCCAAGGAAATCCAGATGGGATTTTCTCTAGTAGTCAATCAAAGTTTAGTTTCACTGATAATCTCTTTAAGTAACAAACAGAGAAAAGAGAAAGTAAAGGAGAAAGAGAAAGGGAAAGAAAGAAAATAGAAATTAGGGATACAAGGGAGCCCTAGGCTAAGGTTTTGGACTCATCTCAACAGCAAGCTGCCTAAAGAAATCCAAAATCGTGCTTAAATTTTCTTCATCCACATTTTAATGCTCATTTGAATGCATTATCAGTTTTCACTTTGTGTCTCAAGCATTCTTACAGAGTACTACATTTTTGATATTTACGAAGTGAAGTATGAAAAATATATTGTGAAACACAAGAAATAGTTTTTTGTTCATTTTCTTCAATAACATTGTAATAATTATAAATTAACTGGAAAAGGAAGGCGTGCAACAAGGTGTTTTACAGAAGTTTGTGTCAAAGGTATCACCCACCCTAAAAAGATCTGAAGAGACTTTCAACATCAAAGGGAAATCAAGATGTAAATTGGAAGCCCAGAGTAAATATTTCTCTTTTCTGTTGTTGTTTTTGCTACATGGAGTAAATAAATATTTCAACATCTTTCACAGATCTGGAGAAAACTGTTAGTTTGTTGCTGACTGCTGTTAATATTTCAGTTTCTATTAATAACGTTTCTTTAGTTATGACACTGAGAGCAGATACATATTATGCAAGCTAACTTAAATCCAAATAGTGTTAGGTAACCATTCCTTCACATGGCAAATCAAAACAAAGATGTTATTATGAATGTCAATGCATTTGAACGTCTGACATCAGAAAAGAAATTTGAGCAGAAGAGATGTGCAGCAAAGACTAATAAAATTCCTACAATAATGAATATTTATATAGTAAATATACACTGAAAAATATGCACGTCTTGAGAAATGAAACACTGGAGAAAAAGACATTCAGGTTTTATACTAATTCTGAAATTTATGAAAAGATAAAGCAGACAGGATGTTGCTTTTGGTCACTGCAAATCATTATTGCTGAAATTATAAATTAACAAAAGAATATCTTTTGTTTCTGTAAAATAAGAAAATTCTTATATCACTTCAAACAACTTGAATATAGAAAAATAAATCACACACTGTATGATCTGTGGAACACTGACCTTCAAGATTGTTTTCTATGTACATTTTTGTTGATCAAAAATCGATAACTGATGTTAATCTTTGCATTCCATTTGGTCATAAGAAGACAAGTTTTAAATTAAAAATATAATGTTCAACTGATCTGAAAAGGAGACAAATCACTGAGAGTTGTATTAGAGTAGGGAATAATTGCTGTTTTCAAAAAAAAAAAAAGAAACTTAGAAACAACTGTCAGTGTTGTTGAAACAGATGAACATGCTTGTTCCGTCTGATTGTACAAGTATGACCTTTTAACAGAAAGGTTGTGAAAAATGACTCAGGTGAAATGCTGCTTTCCCTGACACATTAACCTCCTCACTGATACCAGTTTCCAATTATAATGTCAAGATGTCCGATAAGGAGTAGTGGCAGTCAGACTTTGGAGAGCAGAAGATGGATATTGATGGACACAGAGCAAGGCGATGTTCACATTGCCTTGAAATGGAAGGAACTATGTCCTATTGTAATACGCATAATTAGATACCATGAAAATTGAGTGATGCTTCTGGGAGGGTTCTTATTAAAGGCATAGTTTATCCCAAAAAGTTATCAACTTTTTATGTTTCACTGGTTTGAAAATGTATTAAAACCATAATAATTTGGAAAGCTGTTGTCATTACAAGTTCTACAAACAAGCTCACAAATAGCTTACCTAAACAACGGAGATTTGTAATAAATGTAATTAGAAAATGATGAAAAATTACATTAAATTAAAATAATGCAAGAACACATAACCCAGTAATTGGTGGCATCATGTTTTTTAATATGCATGTTTTCAATGAAAAATGAAATGCATTGTTTTTCTTTTGTAGGATACTTTGGCTTTCTTTGTTGAGTGATCTGTGTATATCATTACTCATTCTGTTATTAACCAAGCTTTTTACTAGTTCATTCACTTTTTTAATTTTAAATTTTGTCAATTAGCTTTTTTAATTGAGTTTTGCTTTTGATTCTTTAACGTACTTGCTTTATTATTCAAACATTCTGTATTCTACACCAGATTGCTGCCACCTGTGCTGCTTATATCCATGATAAGATCATGCAAAATATCTTCACACAGTTTCAAGTCTTTAGGTTTTTAACTCTGAGATGAGTCACTACTTAAGAAAAAAACTTAATTACACTAAAGAAAAAAATATAATTATGAAATTTGGCTATAATATCCAAAACATTTTGGATTTTATGAAAGATTTCTTCATAGAGGTGTAATGAAACCAAGAAAACCTGAAGCAGAATGTTGCTCTGGTTTCTTGCCTGAGATGTTTTGGTTTTCTGAAATTGTTTCCTCAGGGAATTTTTCTGTAAATAAGATGTTTTTCTAACTGTTCTTATGTTTTCATTCCTTTCTCTAGGAGGGACTTCTTGATGTCTCTCTGTTTTGGCCAATGTAATTAAAGAAGTTTGTCCTTGTTTTACCAATCAAACTGGTCTCTGTAAAATAGTATAAAAGGGACACACATCCCGACAATAAACTGAGTCATTTTCTCAGCCTTCTGAAGTTGGAGTCTGTGTAGTTGTGTTGCACAACAGCGTCAGCAGAAGGAATTGCATAAAGTTCCGTAGAAGCAGACAGCTTTTCCCCTTAAATTTGCTTATACTGAAAAATGTGAATAAAGCCACACATTGTAAATAGCTGTCAAAGTCTTTAATTGCTTTTGGGCAGAATAAACTAGCTTACATTTCAGTAAATCTAGTAATTTTGTTTCTGAATATATTTCAATTTTGGAGAGTTCAGAAATATTTTCAAAAATTCTCCCCTTCTCACAGGTATAATAGTAAGATGTCTGTACTTACATGATCCTATGCATTTCAAAACTAGTACAAGAAGCATTGCATAGCAAGCATCTCATAAATATTCAAGCTTCATTTCATTTATGGAGAAAGAAAAGAGATAAGCAGTTATTACTAGAAAAAAATCCTTAAATTTTATATTATATTTGTGACAAAATTTCTCAAATGTTTGGGTTTGGGATTTTGGTTTATTGTTTTGGTGGGTTTGTTCCTTGTTTTGCTTTGTTTTTCTTCCAGATTTGGAAGTTTTTTGGACACTAGTAAGAATACTGCCATTCTGCCTACTATGCACATACAGAGATGCCAAACAGGCAATCACTGAAAGATTTAGGTCTTGTATGAGCCAAAGAAGAATCACCCATCTGAGGTAAGTTGAATCTCTCCTGAATACCCATTGTTTATGATACAATTAATGGCAGGACTGTTGGACACTGACTGCAACAGAAGGAAATGAATGGAAGAGAAAAATTAAGAGAGAGGCATTACAATATATTTAAACAGTGCTTGACCATGGAGTAATTGTGTTTTCTTCATTCCAATGCAGTTAATACCTAGATGTCTATGGTGAAATTTCAGTGTATCAAGAGGAGAATCCCAACCACCAAAGCATTTTATCAGCTAGGAAGGGTAGGCTTTGTAGGCTTTCTGACACTAACCCCTGAGCAAGTCTCATGCCTGAGACATTTAGCAGCTCCCTGCCCTTTACAGGATACAGGTGGACAGGTTGTGTTAAAATATTGAGTAGCACTGACCCAGGAGCTGCAGCTAGAAGGCAACAAATATATTGCAGTATCTTACCTCATACACCAGTTGTTTTCTCACAGATTCCACACAGTCTGAGCTTTTCATTGATTTTGACACCTTAGGAGGAAGAACATTTTTTCTTACAGTTAGGTTTATCATTTGAGCTCGTCTGACAGATGCCAGAAAATTCCTTTATTCCTACAGTGCCATGAAGAAACACCTCATTCCTTTAAAAAAACCCCAACAATAAAACAAAAACGCAATCAGCATTCACGGTTTTTTTCCTTTAAAAATAAAGCTGCTATTTTTATTTGTCTACATGGAACATCTGGAGAAAAGGCATCCTGAACCTATGAGCTTGTAGGAGATGCAATTCTTAGCAAAACAGCACTAAATAGAATACCCACTGCTATGCTGACCACATTCCTTTAAGATCATTGCTGGGTTTGCCCAGTTCACCTAGAACTGTAGACTGTTATGAATACAGATGGCAAAGAAACATTGGACTTTCTTAGTTATTTTATATTCTCCAGATTCTGGCATGCTTCCATCTGTGTTTCCATGTACAAAGTTTGGTCTGAGAAAACTTTTATAACTTTTTTCTTTTCTAATCCAAGACAAGTAAATCAAATTGTTTTCAGTTGAATGCTTGTCAGTGTATCAGGTTTCTGTGATGCCCTTCAATGAGGTAACACTTTTAGATTCCAACTAGATTTTAGGAAAAAGAATTTTATTTCCTAACCCTTCTCATAATGCTCCATGGTTGGGCAAGATGTTGTCGCTGTTCCCTCAAGATTTATATCAATTTTTAAAGTATCTAGGGAAGGCGCTTTTTTTTTTTTTTTTTTTTTTTTTTTTTTTTTTTTTTTTTTGTGTCTGAATCTTTTCAATCTATCTCGTTATTACACTAAGAAAATTTAAACAATTTTAATGCTCCCTAGGCATATCTCCTATTGCTGTTCTCACTTTCACAGAATATCTAGAAAAATATAGATCATTATTACTATTTTCAAAGGCATCACCAATATGTAGAGATCCATAATTCCATTTTCAGTCACTAAAAAGGGACCTAAAATTTGTTTTTTTCAAAATACTTTTGGAAAGAGGAGACTTGTTCATTTTTTGACCTTAATTTAACTACAGTGGAAAGGTTGATTACAAGGAAATGGATTGAGTAATTTACAAATTGGTGTATTTTTCATTATAGAACTTCATATTCTTTTATCAAGCAGGGATAAACAAAAGATGAAACATGAGTGGAAACTTATAGCAACATGAATGAAATAAAAATAATTAATTTTTACCCTAGGTATATTTTAAGCGGGATTATGCATCCCGTAATTAAAGATATTTGTTCTTATGAGAAATTAAAAAAATTAATTCGGAATTCCTCCACTTTCAATAAAATCAATATTTATTAGGAAATATCAAACTTGCATTTTACATATGGCTTTCTGTTAAGTGCTTCATTTTCTATGAAATACTTTGGTTTGGGTTTCTTTTTGAAACAAGTAGGAAAAAATTATTGCATTTTATTTAAATATGAAGATATTTTACATTAAAAATAGAAAATAACAGCTGAGATCTTTTGGTTTATGCTTATTCTAATTAATTACTTACATGCATACACATTCATGGATTCACACACACATTATTTTCAATTACATTTTAATTCACCTGCACAGTACACAATAGGTTACTGGGTCATGTTTACATTAGAGAATTTGTTAAATTTGAAAATATATTCATTGCTCTGGAAAATAAAAGGAGAGAGTGATGGTTAGAAAGTGAAAATGTAAGGATATTACATCCCCTCTCGAAGACACAACAATCACATAAATGACGCACACCAGGGCTGGTTGTGTGCTGTTGAAGGCTTTTATACTATTGTGGCATAAAAGTAGGAAGGAACGTAAGAGTAATCATGAAGAGGAATCAAACCATGATAATTCAATTAAACTCACTGATTTCAAGGAACAGAGTTCCAAACATACTTCATAATGCAAAAGGAACTCTACCCTTGCATCGTACTTCAGGGATATGAAATGTGGTGGACAACCACGTTAACCAGAATGTACACTTCTATATACTGAGAAACATGTGGGATCACTGACTTACAAATCCCATTCCCTACACCTGTATGAATTTGTAGCACAGTGAGTGAATCTGTGCAGAAAAACACTTCATGTTGAGGATCTTTTATCTTCACAGTTTATTTGTTTTCTTCCATTTTTTTACTTTAAATTATCCCTTGTCTGGTTCTGTGATTGTAAATAAAAAATAATAGAAAGACCCCAAAACCAAAAAAACAAGCAACAAAATGACCAAACTGCACCAAACCAAACAAAAAAAGTCAAATGAAAACTAAAACAACCAAGTAAACAAACAAACCAACCCTACAATTACTGACTGGAGAATTCAAGATGCTTTTACCAACTTTATCTGCTGATTTGATTTCATCTCCAAGGAACTGTTTACATATTCCAGGAAACTGCTCTGTGATGTAAACAATTTCAGTCACTGGCATCACTATCACAAAGATAGAGTCTTGTTCTGCACAAAAAGTCTAAGCACTTTTGCTTTTTCTATACTGAGGAAAAAGTGACTGACTCTCTCCCCTTTACATTTCATTGTCAAGTCTTAATTTAACCCAGAATTATAAAAATTTCAACACCACATAACATAGGAAGTAGTATATCCAAAGAGCAGATTCCTTTACTTTAAATGAACATCGTTATTTTTAAGTAGTTGGTTTTGTAGGTCACCTCAGCCATATACTTCTGTACTAACTAGTGTGTACACCTTGGCCTGAATCCATGAAGTTTTTCCATCAGTTCTGAATTTAGACAACTTAATGAAAGCCGTTATCTGCTGTGGGTTTTGGTTGGTTGGTTAGTTTTTTTCTTGTTTCTCTTGGGTTTTTTTCCATTTCCTTCTTTGTTTGTTTTTGTTATAATAAAACCCAATTACTCAACCAAACCAAAATTCAAAGTGTTAAGAGGATTATAAAATGTTTCCAATATTCTTTAGTTTTATTTATCCAGTCTGTATGAGTGTAAGTGTGTACCATGCAAATATCACCATATAAATCTGGGAATTTATATGTTAGTGTTATACAGGGTTTAATTTTCAACATAAAGGATAAAAGGTGAGAGTGTTCCATTTTCTGACAGTTTTATCAGTTTGTTGGCACCAGGATCTCAATAAATGAAGCTAGATGTTGCAACAATCTCTTTCTAATTCTTTAAAAGGTTTTCTCAATTTGCCATTACAGAAGGATGTCTTGCAATTTCCACAGCATAAATATTCTTTCCAGAATATAGACAAGAATCAGATAATTTGGTGATATATTTTTTGTTTCTAGAAGTCTAGGAGTAGATAAGGTTAGTTAAATACAGGTGCTCTGCTGCTGATAAACCTTACACATTGTACCATACTAAGAACTATGGTAATGTAGCTATTAAAAAGTTTGGTAAGAAGAAAAATATTTATTCTTTTGATAGACACTTTGAATATTATTAATAATCTGAAATTTTCTTAAGGTAATTCTTCTATTGTCTGGGAGTGGGTTGTGTACCAAAAGAGAGCTTCAAAAGAAGATTCAAAAGATTCACAAGTGATTCAAACAATAATCAATCTAATACACCTGCTCTATGCTGTTGAATAATTAAACTGGCATCTTCAGAAAGGGAATTTCAGTTTGATGAAGAAACTGAATATAACCTTACCAGCCCTGTTGCATCATATAGACACTTTTATTTCTTGTGACATTAAGATTTAGGGCATACACTTCATATATTTTCTTTTCTTCTTGGTTCTAATACCGCTTATTTACCAATGATTGTTATTATTTCAAATGAAATCAACAGAGGTAATTATCTGGCGAAGAGGAGGTTTACATTGCATTATTTTTGTAAACAGGGCAATATATACTCCTTTTATATGGTGTTTTGGTGTATCTTGGTGGATTTTTTCCTTGTTTTATAATTCATACAAGTTATCTGCAAAAAAGGTTGATTTATTTTTAGCTACTAGATATTTTCATACACTTCTATAACTAGATTAGAAGTGAATGACAGCAAGGTTTAAAAAAAAAAACTAGGTAGATAGATAGATAAACACTTCAGTAAACAGGAATAAAAAACCCAAAACAAAGAAGCCAATTCATTCACTGCTGAGAAGTTAAGCAAGAAAACATATTTTAACATTTACTGCTAGCAATGGCAAAGAGATTGATTCGAACTGTAATTAGCACTGGCTTGAAAAGAAACACTGCTATTGCTCTGTGCAGTTAAACAAATATGCTGCATGTCTACACTACAAAGACTGTAGTGTATACAGTCTATGTAGTGTCTATATTTTTATCCCCTGATATAGAACTGACCTAAGTTAATTCCCAACAGAAAATGACTGAAACAATGCCTCAGCAGGCTCTTGTGTTAATTTACTACTCACTTACCTCACTTAAGGATCATGTACAGATTCCTAGGAGCAAGTTTGTTTCTCCTGAAATGTCACACAAGAAATAGCCATTATTAAAGGAGATCACTGAGGCACAATCCCAGTGCTTTCAAGATTTGTGTTTACTGTTAACTTACACCAATAGAATCATAGAAGTGTTTTGATTGGAAAAGACCTTTAAGAACATCAAATCCAACCATTAACCTAACTCTGTCAAGTCCATCACTTCTCCCTAGGTCCATATCTACAGGTCTCCAGGGATGATGATTCCACCAGTTCCCTGGACAACCCTTTCTCCCATTTTTTTAAAAAATATCCAACCTAAACCTCCCCTAGTACAATTTGTTACCATTTCTTCTTGTTTAGTTTCTTATTATTTGGGAGAAGGGACTGACCTTTCAGGTAGTTCTGGAAAGCGTCCCCTGAGCCTACTCTTCTACAAGTTAACAACCATCTCCCTCTGACACTTCACATATGACTTACTCTCTAGAAACTTCCCAGCTTTCTTGCTCTTCTCTGGACATGCTTCAGCACCTCGGTGTCTTTCCCGAAAATGAGGAGACCAGAGTTTTAAAAACAATTTGAGGTGTGGCCTCACCAGTGTCAAGTACAGGAGGACAGACACTGCCCTGATCCTGCTGCTACACTATTGCTGAAAAAAGCCATGATGCCATTGGCTTCTCGGCCACCTGGGCACACTGCTGGATCACTTTCATCTAGCTATTGAGCAGCATTCCCAGGTTCTTTTCCATCAGGCAGCTTTCCAGCCAGTCTCACCCAGCCTGTAGTGCTGCAGGGGGTTGTTGTGACAGAAATGCAGCACTTGGCCTTGTTGAACCTCACACAGTTGTACATTGATCCCAGATCCCTCTGTAGAGCCTTCCTACCCTATAGCAGATCAATACTCCCACCCAAATTGGTGTTCTCTGCAAACTCCCACCCATGGGGGAATAACCCAATCCCCTCATCCAGATCATTGACAAAGATTACAAACAGAACTGGTCTTAAAATTGAGTCCTGGGGAACACCACTTGTGACTGACCACCTGATGATTTTGTGAGTTTTAACAACAGCAGGTGGAAAAAAACCCAAAAAGCACACACGCAAACCAACAACAGAAAAAACAACAAACAAAAAAATTAGCACTTCTATGTTTGGAGTGAAAGGAATGCCTACATAAATATGACTTATCTAGTGGCTACATTCAGTGTACCTAATACTCCATATAAAATGTGCTAAGTATAATTATTTGTCTACTTATTATTGTCAAATATTACATTTTTTGTTGTGAAGACAGAAAGGGAGGTCAGAAAGGCATGCTTTGGCATGCAATATTAAAGTACAGGATTACAATCCATTATGTTCTATTAACAGCAAACAACCTTGTTCATAATAGAGTGTTAAGTGCCAATTATCATAAACTCTCTGCTTATTAATTGACATGTGTTAGCATGATTTAAAAAAAAGATTGAGATTAATTTGGACTGACATACTGATTCTTTCTGAGGTCTGAATATGTGTTATGAAAACCTATTGCTCTTAAACAAATTTAGTTCCAAGTGAAGTTTTTTAAATCTCATAGTAAATTGCTCTAGTAAATAAAGACTAGCATTTTGCCATAGGGGCAAAAATGTGCAAATATGGAGATAAAATTATCTTCCAAAGTGTGCTTACTTCTAGATAGGTCTCTTATACCATATTGCTGCCCTGAGTAGAGTTACTAGCTTTTTCTTATCCTTCAGTCATAAGCTCAGGTTCCCCTACTTCAGTGATGTAGCTTCTATCTCAAAAACCTTCCCATTAAGGGTTTGAAGGTCAAATTACCCCTACAGCTTTATCTATATACTGCAGTTCTCTTCTGAGATAGAAACCTTCTTTGTGCTGTTCCATTCTGATTTCCTCTGAACACTCCAATTTTTTTTAAGTTTTAATCTATTACTTGAAATATTTGAGGAAATATTTTCAAGGTTTTCTCTTCCTGAAATATACTGTTAAATTGTAGGTTTTCCAAAAAATAATCAACCAATCAAAAAAAGATCCAAAACAAAACCAAAAAGAAAACTTAAAAGATAAAGATAATACCCTTTTACCTTGCTCCCTCTAAATTTACAGTAAGCCTACAGAGGAAATACCAGCTGAAGGAGTTGACTGAAGTCATTGTTGAGCTACTCTCTGTCATCTTTGAGAAGTCATGGAGACCAGGAGAAATGTCTCAGGATTGGAGGAAGGACAATGGCACTCCAGTCTTCAAAAAGGGTGAACAGAGGGACTACAGGTGAACTCAGGGAACTACAGGTTGTCCAGCCACACCTAAATCCTTGAAAAGGTGCTGGAACAACTCATTGTGGTTGTTCATTTGCTGCAAAAAAAAAAAAAAAAAAAAAAAAAAAAAATTCTTAAATCAGAAATCATGCTTGACCAATTTGGGACCCTTCTGTGCTGACGTTACTGGCTGGGTAGACGAGGGGAGAGCACTGGGTGTTGTCTTCAGCAAGGCTTTTGATTCTTTCTCTCATAAGATCTGCACATGTAAGATCAGGTATGGGTTAGATCAGTGGACAGTGAGGAGAATTAAGAACTGGACAAACAGAAGAGCTCAAAGGGTTGCAGTCAGCAATGCAGTCTAATTAGAGGCCTGTAGCCAGTGTTGTTCCCCAGGGTCAATACAAGACCCTTGCGTGCTTGGCAAGTTTCCTGAAGGTAGAAAACTTGGGAGTGGCTGATACACCTGAAGGTTCTGCTGCCGTTCAGCCAGACCTGGACAGGATGGAGACTTGGGTGGAGAAGGACCTAAGGAAGCTCAGTGAGAGGAAGTGTAGGGTTCTTCACCCATGGGGGAATAACCCAATGCAAAACTACAGACAAGGCCTGACTTGTTGGAAAGGAACTGGAGCTGCATTAGGAAGAGTGCAGCCATCAGACCAAGGGAGGTGATCCTGCCCCTGTACTCTCCCTTGGAGAGGCCACATATGAAGCACTGTGCCCAGTTCTAGGCAAGAAAGACAAGAAACTGCTGGAGAGGGTCCAGAAAAGGGTTATCAGGATTAGGAAACTGGATCATCTCTGTTATGAGGAAAGGCTGAGGGAGCTGGAACTATTTTGCCCAGAGAAGAGATGAATGAGAGGGGAACTTATAAATGCATGCCAATGTCTTTGGGGTGGCCATCAAGCAGATGGAACCAGACTCTTTTCAGTAGTGCCAAATGACAGGACAAGGGGTAAGAGGTACAAATTTTAAATACAGGACTTTCCATCTGAATATAAGGAAAAGTTTATTTCCTTCGAGGGTGACAAAGAACTGGACCAGCCTGCCCAGAGATGTTGCGGAGACTCCTTCCCTGGAGTTATTCAAAACCTGCTTGGAAAATTATCCTGTGCAATCTGCTCTAGGTGAATCTTCTCTACCAGGGTGGATTGGATTAAATAGTCTCTAGAGGGCCTTTTTAACTCCAACTACTGTGTGATTCCTTGATTCATTCCCTGGAGAGGAGGTAACAGAGATAAATCTGGCCTGCAAAACCTTTAAATCTGGATATTTCTACTAAAATTTAATTCTGTGACATTTTCATCTGAGTTGTGAAAATGACTTCTGTTTATCCTAATTGTTAATAATGATGTTATTAATACAGATGTCAACACATGTAGTTTAGAAAATGAGCCTATACCAGAATTACTCAATTGTATCTAATTAACAATAGATATTACGTTTTTTAATACTAAAAAAAGCTCAGTTAGTAGCAGAATCAAGAGTCTGATAACATTATAGTGATTTATTTATTTATTTATTTATTTATTTATTTATTTATTTATTTATTTATTTATTTATTTACTGCTGCTTCTTTTATTCTAATAAAGGGCAACATCCATACACTTTTTTTGAAACTCTCACATGATCAAGATTTCCAGGTATATTTACTATTCTGTATCCACTGCCTTCTGTTCTTCTGTCTGCACATTACCCACAAAAAATGTCAAATTCTTTATGTAGGGACCTCAAAATTTTCTGTTAAGCATCAAAATGAGAGAAAAATATATATGGGACTTCTGAAATTATTGCTATTACTTAACAGAGTTGTAAATATAGGGCATACATTGTACCACCTTTCACTTTGACACAAAATGTTTCTTTTAATGGAAAAACGCAGATGAAAAGTACATGAAGGGCTCTCTCAGGTATCTCTTGACATTTCATGAAGTCAGGGCCAAGTTTTGCCATATCATAGCTATCTAGGTATCAGGACATTTTAGTTTCGCATAAGAACTTTGTGACCTCCCTGAGGTGCATTCCTCATCTGTGTGCAAGTTGCGAAGACCATAGCTGCGATTAATTTTACTGTGTGGATACTGATTCAGTAGCACAGCTTTGATCTATTTATAACAGTTTGCTTAGCCAGTGGCCATGGTAAGTTGTTAAGTCGCAAAAATATAATTAGTCTCTGTTATGCTACATAGCAGAAGCATTCAGCCATTGATGCTATTATTATTTTAGTCCAAACCCAAGTTCATTTTATTCTAGAGTGATTATGGACACAGCTGCAAAAATCACAGAGACTGAGACTTCAAGCATATACCCTAAAGCAATAACACTTAGTCCCTGAGGTTATTAGAAACTCTTTAAGTAGATGTAAAACAAAGGTGAAAATTCATCAGCTGAGATTAGCTTTCTCTTGTTAACTAACAGCTACTATGCACGGCACTCTAAGATTAATTCTCCATTGTGTTACTGTACATAAAACAAAGGCTGATTGAGTGATTGACAGATAACAAGCTAAGCTAAAGCAGACCAAAGTTTTCCCTGGAGAAGTTTGTAAGTGTTTAATGCTTTATTTTAATGTCAAGAAATTCTAAAATAGAAAATGACAACTTTGGTAAGGAAAGAAAAAAAATCCAAATTTACAAAGTATTATAATCTTCAGTGGGAAAATATTACAATATACCAAATGTTCTAAACAATCAATTTTAAACAGACAATATCATGGAATGAGTTAGATATATCAAACATGGATGGAAGTCTGCCAGATAAGGAATTGAGTCCTATAGCTTAAACCTCACAGGCTTAGGCAATTGCTAAGAAAGGACTGTGTAGGAATTTGGGAGAAGGATTGAAACTAAAGTAATAAAATTAACTCAGAGCAACTAAGAAAAGCAATTGGCTTTTCTGTGAGAAATCATCAGTATCTTGCTAATTTCAGCATTTTATATGTGAGTGGAAAACATAAAATCTTTCTTACTACTCGTAACTATAAATCAAGCAGTTTGCTGGAAAAAAATTAGGGAAAAGAGAGAAATTTTCTGAAACCCTAAATTCAGGAATATTTTGGATGTATTTTAATTTACATTAAACGAATTAAAATCATCTCTTTTTTTTTCTAGGCAAAAAGTCATAATATTTGAAATAGAATTAAGCATATAATTGCATACAACTTATGACTCAGAAGAAAGTGAGGTACAACTGTAAGGATCAAAGTAAATGAAAAATCCAATAGAATTTAAGTACAGTAGAATTAAAATATCAAGATAAGATAATTTTCAAGAGTCAAGAAGAATTAGAGAGATGAAAACATAGAAATCAGATCTGATAATTGTTATTGTATCTGATATGTAAATATTTATTACTTCTGATTACTGCATTTAAAATTCTTCAGGATGGAATAATTATTACTCTGATGTTACTCCATTAATTTTCTGTTGACCTCTAGTTCATATATGCTTGAATATAACTTTTCTGCTGTGGATTTATTCTTCTGATATACAAGACCATTTTGGGTAAAAGTGCTAAATACAGTGCTGTGGTTTGGAGATGGTGGTAGAAACTGTTCTTTTTAGTGCATGTGTCTACAGTTTTCTGTCAATAATCTGAGACTTTAAAATTAATTTAAAAAAGAAAAAGGAAGCTTTTGTAGGCTTCAATCCTAAACAGCTATTTTGTTCTTTGAACTTGATGTTTCTGATAAATAACTAGACATGTAACTGAGGGAAATATATTAATTCTCCCTTAAGTCTTGTTTGAGTTTGAAAATTCACATAATTGTAAGTGTTCACAGAAGTCCTCCTTTGCTACAGTCAGTCCTTCAGACAGAACGGCAGCAGGCATCTCAAGGTATGGGACAAGCCAAGAGACCAGAGATGACAGATGAGCCTGAGTAGCTGAGGTGACAGGATACATTAGCGTTTCTCACTTGCGACTATGAGTCAGCAGAAAACCTTAAACTAATATACACACATTTATAAAACATCATCACAATTACTGCTGGCAAGCCTGAAGGCTGACAGCATCAACACTTCAGATGAATGCCTGAGGCATAAAGAATTTAGGATAAGAAAACTTTTTAAAGTAAATTAATAAATAGACAATTGTGGGGCAATCTAATCCTGAGTTCTAAAGTTTAATTTACTAGCATGAATTATATAATAGTATATAAAATATTTTAATATAGTTTTTCTAAGAGTATTATGTTGAAAATTACAACTGGATCTTCAGATTTTTCTTTTAGACTCTGATTGACAGGATAATTAATTCAAAAACTCTGAACACAGGCTTAGAATTATGCCAAAAACCATCACTGAAACTACTGCTCTTTCATTATATTTCTTATTATTTAAATGTATGTATGGTAGTAAATGCAAGAGTATAAATTACAACTCTATCCCTAGGCAATACCATCTGCTGCCTTCCTGTGGTTCTTTCCACATCTAGCATTTCTGTGACCATCAGCAATGAAGCACACAACACAGCCAATAGTGACTGTTGCCTGTGAACAGCTGAGGTGGGAAAAGGATAATTTTTAGATAGAGGACATATCTCCACAGGGACAGGGTGATGCATTTTATTCCTGATCCCATCATTAACTCAGTTTCATTTGGGACACATCTATTCCTTAGTTTATTTATAAAAGAAAAACAGATATGTTACAATATTTCTTGGAAAAAATATGTTTAGTATGGAAATTATTTTGAACATAATAATGTTCCTTTTTCTAAGATCAGAATCTTTAATCAGACCTCAATTTCATATGGTTTCAAAAAGAAATTAACAATAAAAACTGTTCTATATCCAATGACATTAAAAAGAAGAAAAAGTGAAATCAAGTTAAGACTCTATACTTTGTTGCACAATGCTAGTTATTTTCCAGTGAGGTTCAACAATTTTTTCAGGAATTATTTTCATTATATGTGGATTTCTATTAAATGTTTTGTATCAGTGTTTTATGGCTTGTATCTACTCAGCACAGGCATTTGTATTTCCCAGGGGCAAATTCCTGATTAGTAGAAAATGTAGAACTGAGAAAAATGCCAATTCTGGTTCATTAATTGCAGTACAGATGGATAGCTTCTTTCATGAAAAGCTACATTTTTTTTTGCTTTATGTAATCTGAAAGTTCATGTTGTCTTAGAGAAATATCTGTGCATTTTTGCAGTCAGAAAGGACAAGAGGATGAATAATTTTCAGACATTTTATAAGGTATAAATAGAAATATATTTGTGGAATAGAGAACTTCAAATAGGACTCATTACCTGGAAAGAAACATCTTCTCTAATGTTTTTATTGTATTTTGTAGAGAAATAGACTCAAATGGCTTGTGACAGTCTCCTCTATTTCCCTCCCCCATTGACTGTTAAAACCAATTTTACACAAATTAATACATATATATTTATATAAATCTCTATACACAAAGGATTTATTGCAGTAACATCTCTTCCATACTGAAAGACCCAGTGGACCTTTTCAAAATCATATTTTTTTCAAAAAGAAAAGCCAAATATATGAAAAATACATATAAGTAAAAATGGCAAATAGCAATTAATAAGTAAAGAGAAATTGCCCAAAAAGAAAAAAAAAAATCTTCTTTAATCTTCAAGAAAATAGACATTTTCATTGTTACGGGACTGCAAGTGTTCCTAAAGGTTAATTTAGGAAGGTTTAAATGTTCAGAGTCTGTTGAGGCGATTATGAATCTTTAATGTCTCCCTGCATTTTATGAGGAAAAGCATGTTCAATTTATAGTTACTGAGGTGTGTTTCTTTTTATCATGTCAACATGATCCAGTTACATCTTTCTCATTGGTCACTTGCTATAGTCTTGCTTGCAGGTTGGCACCTGCAAGCACCAAGAAGAAGGTGGAGTCTAGAGCCACATGGGTATGTCTGTGTTTTTATTCTGTACCACACACATCATTGCTGGGAGAGTGTCTTCAGAGGGAAGCGAAGGGAGTGCACACACGAGGAGTGGCCACAGATTTGCTGGCAGCCAGCACTGTGGACTCTGTCCTCTCTCGTCAGAGGGCGTGGCTGGATGTGGAGCAGTTTGCTTGGCGTTTAATCCCCAGCTGATTTTAAATCACCACATTCCTATAAATGGGTTGACAGTTCTATAGCAAAATTTCTCTTTTCTATTCTTAACATTCATTAGGATAAGACAAATCACATCCTGTAAATTCTTGTTTTACTCCAGTGCCCATCAAGGACACTGTTTACATCACATAGATGGCTGTTCTGGGGTTAGGTAAGATGAATAAGATTACTGATAAAGCAATGCAATAATCAGTGCATAGGTACTTTTCTTCATGTGTCAGCACTGCCTAGCTGATTTAGACACAAAATTCTGTTGCCTGAAGTACGTCTTTGCATTTTCTCAATATGATTCCATTAGTTTGATAGTTCTGGACATTTCTGGTTTTGGTAAAGTGAGAGTTCAAGTAAACAGGAACAACTGAAAGCTGAAAGTGAGTAATTTTTTTCTGCAACTGCTGCAATATTTGTGTGTCTTTTTGCCATTCTTTTGCTGAAATTAACAGGAGAAGAGAAGCAACTATGTGAGGCTAATGACAGATTATTTTTTCTAGCTTCTCTTTATCAGAATGCAGTGATTAAGCACTGTGGAAATTGGGACATAGAAAAGAATATTAAGAGTGTAGAAAACTGGTACAGTAATAAAAGATATCACCTTTTTTCCCAGCTTAGGTCTTTGCAAAATTTAGGAACACATGAAAAATAGCTTGGACATCGAATATTTTGCTTCTTTTCAGAGCTTTCCCCTAAGGTGAGTGTGATAAGTATGAGCAATTTATTTTCTCCATCTGACCAGAACAACAGTTTAATTTTTACTTTTGTTTGACTTCAATCAGTGAGATACAAGGCATTGTTACTGTAATATCTTAGAAGGAAGAAGCACAAAACGGGAGCAATGCACTTAATACAGCTGCTTCTTAACTTGTCTTTTGATCATATAAAGTATGCCCAGGAAGATGGACCAGCAAATCATGACAGAGTTCCTTATTGGCTTATGGTCTAACAAGGTTCTTACAGCTTCAGAAACATTTAGCGCTGATTGAGTAAATGTACACTGTTTCATTTCTATAAATGAATGAAAAGAATGGAGGTTTTTTAATAATGAACTTTGATGATTTAAAGCCAGGCAATCCATCAGTTAAGAAGCAGACTCCTAAAGATTTCATAGACCTTCACTGCCATTCATGTTTCACAGTCCTTTTTTTTTCTCCCATCCCTTGCCCTCATTCCCCTATCCCAATCTCCAGTTCTTTTTTAGGGGGATAAATATTGCTGGTGAAGTGTATGTGCAAAAAAATATTCACACACAAGGGATCAAGGCCATCTGTTAATTTTAAGTAAGGACATGGTACAAGCATTTTGATTCAGTTCCACCATTAGACTCTAAAATCAAAGACCAGAATATACTCTTGATGCATGCAGTCATTTCTTGTAAGTATGTTTCCAAGTGTTCCAATTTTTACTCTCTGGTTTTCCTTAGTGGGATATTCTAGACACTACTATATAAGCTACTTTCCATCCCACTTGAATTTGGAATTCAGTTTTCACTTATGTTTAGGGGCTTCTTTTTCCCTGAGGCAGAGAATTCAAGTTCTCCTTGAATCAGATTATATTGATCATTGAACTCGCAAACTTCTTTTCTTCTACACCCATTACCCCAGCATGGGGGACATTATTAATTGCTTCATAGCTGTTTGCAGTTTTCTCAGAGTCCTTATGAATTCAAGTCAGAGTAAAAATTATGATTTCTGATGAGTGTTAGAAATTCTGAACTTAGTATAAAACAAGACATATCACTGATAAGTTGGTAAGAAGAATAGAGCATATAAATACAGTATAACAAATCATGAATGTGTGAGTTAACACTTAAATTAAACTTTGCAGTAATGGAGAATACAAAGTATTTTGATTTTGTGTCCATTTTCCAGCTGGAATTAAACCTCAACAGTGAGAAAATGCAAACAAACAGGAAAACACAATCTAAAATGAGATGCTGAAAACCTGCAAAACTAACAAAGAATTATAGGAAAGTGGCTTGGTCTAAGAACTCATGAATTAGTTTCATTTTTATTTTTAAGGAGACACCAGCTGTCTCAGAGAAAAGTTAGTCAAAAAACATGAGTTTAACAAAATATATTTATAAATAATATTTTCATAATATTTTATTTGCAAATTGCTGAAAATAGAATTTTAGTAACCTTGTTAAAAACTTTATCAATCCTAAGTATTGTCAGCTTACAGACTTGTGTCATATGAGCAACAGGATTTTTTTACGGTTGCAGTAAGTTTTCTTCCTTTTTCTAAAGTGTAATTCAACTGTTGTCATAAGTGATCATGAATCATGAAAATGGGCTAGGAGATTTTGTCATTATAAGATCCATGCTTGAGGGGACCTTGTTTGATCAGGGATATTGGACTGAAACGACCTCCAGCTGACCCTTTGAACCTTACTCATTTTACAAATCTCCTAAACTAGTCAGTATATGCTTCTACCTTTTGTAATACGCATTAATGTTTTCTTTTGTTCGTACTGTTCCCAGTTCCTTACTGTACATGTAAGAAGAAATTTAAGAATGTCAAAAAGGCTTTTAATTTATGTAAGGGAAGAGAGCTCCTGATCCTGGATAGAAAAATAAGCATGAATGAACTGCTATTGCAGAAGAAGGGAATTGCTTATCTGAATGATCAGGAAAATGCTGATCTGATGCACTGCAGCATGAGGCCACCATAGCAGGGGAAAAAGGATTACCGAAGTCTAATTCAGCTTTTGCGTGGCATTTGATAATACAAATGTATTTGATATTGCACAGATATGGATTAATTGAAATGTTAATTTCTGATTTGTTTTGAAGACCTGACTCTCCAGAGGATCATTCTCAGGAAGAAGACATGATGACCAAGAACACAGCAATTATTTCCAGACTGAGAAAGAAACTTCACAAAGTAATAATCAGACTGCAAAAATGGAAGAATAACAGGACCAATGATTTGATGGGATAAAAGACAGCTTAAATGACTGATCTGAAACTTCCAATGTCAAGAGAATCAGCACTGCAGGTGTCAGTGTCTGATAGTCAACTGCTGTGGAGGACATAGTCCAAGTCACCTTTATATTTCAACAGATGCTGCTGGCACACCTGTATCATGGATATGAACTCTAAAGTCCAAGATAGGAAACTTGTTAACTTAAGAACCCAGGGATTCATCACTGAGGGTGCATGTCACATCCATAACACTATTCTGCTAATATTTTAATGAAAACATGATGTTGAATTTTTAGCATTTATGTCATACTACTGACATAATTTAATTACTTTTTTTATAAGACTGCTATGATTATAATTTCTACTGTCATTCATGTAAGTATCTTAGTGCTGTGGTTGCCAGCTGTTATGTACTGTTATGTTTTGTCCCAAAGTTGTAGGTTTTTAAACAGTAATTTTAATTACTGTTGCTATGTTGTGCTGGAATTTACATTTCCAGTCAACAAAAGTTATTAAACATCATACATACTTCCCCACATCATTAATCTCTTTCTTTTCTGGATAAAACCTCTGCATGCTGCTGAAGACTGTCTTGCTAACAGCTAGCCCAATAAATTCCACTTCCTCTCCTCAAGGTTTTTCATTCTTGTAGCCTTCTGACCTTGACTTGTGTCTCTCCATTAGTGCTCAAATGTTTTCTAATGAAAGCTTTATTTCTGGGCTCTACATCTGATCTTGCTTCTTCTTTTACAACATATTAATCATTTTATTTTGCAAAGACAACCTCAGGTCTGTGACACTACTTCAATTTCTTACTAGATTATATCCATGTATATTTGTTAGTCCTTTTAACTTCTAATCATAAATTCCTGAACAGCTCTCCTGAAAATAGATACCAAAATACTGTGGTTTTTTTTTTAAATAAATCTCAATTTATATCATACTATGTGTTATCCTTTAAACTGAACCTCCTATGCCCCTTCTAATCTCTATTTAGTCATCTAGCTGTAAAAATGTCTTTTATCATGATTGAATTTGAATAGGATAGTTTGCACCCTCAGCTCCTCTCTCCAACTTCTTGTGCAGCCTGGACACAAATACAGACTTGCAGACTTGTTCAAGAAGAAATTTTTTTCTGCTGCCTCTAATTCTGACACAGACGTTCCATGATGCATGAATATCTGCTGAGACCTTGCCAGAACATTCCAGCTGGGAGTACTTAGGGAGCAGAGCTGTAAAATTCTGTTTTCCAATTGAACCTGAAAGCATTGAAAACTTCTTAAAAGACGTGTAATTTGACTTAATTGTGGGGGGTTTTTACAAACTTAGCAAAAATCCATGTTTCCTGACAAATTTCTTCTCTTCAATTTAAAGCATAGGGCAAAAGGTCTTTAAAGAAATTTTCTAAACATCTTCAAGATGGATGAAAGTCAGATATACTCCTTCAGCCTATTTCAGAGAAATGTACAGCACTGTGAGCTTGAGCTTGATTTTTTTTTTTTTTTTTTTTTTTTTTTTTTACTTTTCTTTTCTTTTTTAAACCAGGCATTTATATTCAGAAGCTGAATGTTCAGATGATTATAACTTTACTAATTTTGGCTAAGTTATCAGACAGGTAGAAAAAAGGTCTTATCCTTGCCAAAATAAGGAAACCTTACAGTAAATTATGCTATCACCTCTAATTGCTGTAACTAGTAACATATTTAATTAATTTAACTGTTGTTAAGATATTCATGTAGTTGAATAAAATCACGTTTAAATAAGGTGCACATCATCTTTCTTGCGTCTTGTAAAATTCTTGTAGTAATATACTGGTCTTAATTTGACCTGAATTTCTAAAGGATGCAGCAACATTTCCATATAATATGGTTTGGCTTTAAAAGTTAGTGAAGACAGGATTTTTAATCAGTATGAGTTTCTCTGCAGAGACTCCTCAATTCTTTTTTTCACATCAGAATGATTTGTCTGCCCATTGTAAACAATGAATTGCTTTCCCAGCAAGCAGTAGTATCATGTTTTGAAGATGAAGACACGTTTGAGAGACAGAAATTACTTTAGAAACTGGTATCAGTGACCTGGTAACTAATGTTCATTAAGAGATCCCAAGACATTTCTATAAGGGTAAATGCATTTTGTTGGTAAAATCTAGTCTGGGTAAGTTTATTCTCTATGAAACATCTCTATATTTTTCTCTGGAGGGGTGATCAATCACTTCCCTTCTTAACAGTCTCTTTTTCCAGGGAAGTGGTTTGGTAGAGTTTTTTTCAGAAACTTTGTTATAGAGGATAACTACTATGCTACAACCCAGTTCCACTTCATACAACAAAAAGACTTCTTGAAAGAATAAAAAATTAAAAGTAATGGAATATAGATAAACTTATGTGGTGTAAGCTTACATAAAGACAAGATTTATTAGTACAGGAACAATAGATCATTTGTGGGATGATACTTTAAGGTAGTTTCTTGATACTCCTCAGACAGTTTCCAAGTCTTTTGCAGATACAATTTAACTAATGCTGGCCAATGCTGGGGACAGCTGCTGACTCTTCAGTCTACCATGAAAGAAGTTAGGTCATAAATATTATTCACTTTATTTTTAGGAAAAAAATTTGAAAACAAAACAATGACCTTAAATGAAAGAATTATATCACCAAACCCAAGATGTGCACATTGATGCTAGCATAAATATTTTCCCAATATTTTGTTATCAGAGTCTAAAACTTAAATAGAGGACTGGAGGGAAGGGGAGTCGACAGGCGATATATATATATATATATAGGTATTTGCATGTGTACAAAATCAAGGAAATGTGACGACAGATACACAAATAGATTTCATATAAAAAAAATCCCAATTAATACACATTTATAAATCAGAAATTATCACAGACTCAGATGGTAACTATATTGAGTCTCATACTCTGATAAAACATCAAATAAATTTAACTGAAATAACATACGTTTGACAGAACTGACTTTGCTATCTGTTTTATAACTTTTTTTTTATGCAAAGGTGTCTTAAAAGTGCTTGTATTTTAGAATAATTCATAGGCCTTTTGGTACATGATGATTGCTATGGTTATTATCTAAATTATTGGCTGATACTTTCATGTGTCTGCACTCACTAATGGAAATCAGTATTTCATCTCTTGAAAGCTATCAGGAATGTAAACTTCAACGTTGTTTCCAAGCAATTATCTGAGAATCCCACGGTAGATAACACCTATAAAAAATAATCATAAAATATAATCATGACACAGAGAAGTAACCCCCTGAAAATTAATAATTTCTAAGATTTATTGCTAAGCAGGATCATAGCTGGTTTAATGAGAGGGAAGTACACTGAAAATTTATCAAGACTCAGCCAAGCATCTGAGTTGCAAACGTAAACAGAAGCAGGAGCTGAAAAGAGCTAACAGCAGAATAGATATACTTGCAAATAAAGAACACACCTTACCTGAAGTAGAAATTTTATTTTAAAGCATCCTAATTTTTGGTGAAGTGGAAGGAATAGTAGAGAATAATTTTGCTCAGAATTTAGATACTTTCTTCATTTCCTACATTTTCCCACATATATTTTCTTGTTTTTTGAACTAGCACTCTGTGGCTTCCAACTGATGTACACACTTAATGAGTGAAGAGTTTCCATTAACTTTCTGATATACTGTTAATATTTTTAGTGACTGAGGGCTGTCAAAACACCTGCCAAAAAATGATGAAAATAAATAAATATTTTTCTGTGTTGCCACATAGAAAGTGCTCTTCTCAGTTCTTCCATTTTTGATATTTTGTTCTCTCATCCATGAGAAAAAAAAAAAAAAAAATTATGAGCAGGAGAGAGTTTTAGGTTTATACTTTGATATCCACTGTATCTCTTTATATTCATTTTCTAGAAAAGCTGTACTATTAACAGAAGAGGAGCAGTCACTGACAAACAATTTTCTAGTTATAGACAATAATTATGTGGAATACCATGGAGTGATGTTGAGCTCCATTTCATTTGTGTGACCAATCAATAAAAGAAGGCTTGGAGAAGATAAGTGTAGTAGGTTAAGATTTGCTGGCTACCAGATATTGACCAAGCCACTCCATCAGTCTCCCTCCCCAACATGAGTGGAGGAGAAAATATGAAGGAAATGCTCGTGGGTTGAGATAAAGATGGGGAGATCACTCTGCAATTACCATGATGACAAAGAAGACTCAAGTTGGAGAATGAGCAATTAACCTTTTTCTAGCAAAAACAGAGTAAGATGGCAAGAAAAAAAAGACAAAACTAAGAATGCCTTCCCTCCCTCTTTCCTCACAGGTTTAATTTCAAATTGTTCATATTTCACCCTGGACTCCTTTTTTTCCTGATTCTTCTATCTCCTCCCTCTAAGAGGCATGTGGAGGATGGGGAACGGGGATGGCAGTCAGCTTGTAATACTTTGCACCTGTCTCCTTCCTTACATTTCTTCCCCTGCTCTAGCATGGGATTCTTTATGAGTGTTACAGTCTTTCGTGAACTGCTCCTCTGCTGGGCAGCAGTTCTTCAGTGACTGCTGCAGTGTGGGCCCTCTCTGTGGAGTGCAGGCCACCAGAAATGCACTGCTACAGCAGAGATCTGCCATGGGCTGCAGCTCCTGTCAGCATCTCCTTCTGCATTGTGTCCCCAGAATTTGCAACTTCCTTCAGTGTATTTCCACCTGCTGTGACCCAGGACACTCCACGGGCCTCAAGGTGGATCTCTGCACCCCTATGGACCTACAGGAGCACAGCTATTGTAAAATAAGCACAACATAAAGGGGGCCAGAGAGGAACCTTTACTTCAAGTAGTTGACTGTATCTGTTGGTTGTGTCAAGCAGTTGTGTAAATGGCCTTCCCTACAAAAGCTAATACAAGATATTATCTTCCCCAGCCAGTCAGTCCTGCATGGGGGTGTGTGAATTCATGGCTCCCCAAAAAATTAAAAAAGAGCCAAATCAAGTCTGAAGAGAGAAAATAGCTTGAGCCAGCTTCAACTCTGGAGACTGAGAACACCCAGCATCATAATGATGAACTTACAGAGACCTGCAACAGGAATCACATCTGTATTACTACCCAACTGCATATTGTAATTGTTGTATTTTGTTTGTCTTGTGATTTCATTATATTGCTGTATTGATCTGCAAAGTCAAAGTCCCATGTAACATAAAATATTCACTAGAAAGTAAATTTGATATTAAAAATTAAAGCCACCTTGTTTGGAATATTTAAAATATCCTAGACAGACAGTACCAGTTTCTGACAATTAACAATGTTTTATAAATATAAAAATGAGAGTCAATCTTGGAAAAAACCCAAGAGCTAAAACACTATCTCTAACAATGGCAACAGGAAATAAAAAAAATCCCAAAAAAACCAACTTCAGTTATACAAATACTGTATTTGGAATGAATGGAGGTTGGGAAAAGGGAGAAAAAAGAGGAGTTACAACTCTATAACTACTCTGGCTTGTCCATTATAATAAAAGCATTATTATTAAAGTTTGAATATTAAATTATGGAAAATGAATAATTCCATTTAGGCACAGATACAATTTGACCATCCTACAGAGTGTTTTTAGTATGGTGATTCATGTCTTCAAATCATTAGACTGCATTATGCATTTCTGAAAAATTTACAGTTTTTCAGGAGATTAGTAAGAATTTGATATCTTTATCTGACTTGATGTCTTTTAGTTTATTTCTTATAGCTAACAGTGGTAGATTTTTATAATATATTTGAATTTTTACTTTAAATAAGTGTGTTTCTCGGAAATTGTTTAGGTTACTAGTAATAATATTTAACATTTTGCTTTCCACTGTGTTTTCTGTTACTCAGACTTGCAGGCTGGACTGAACAGCCCTTATTTGAAAAGAAAGATGCTTGAAACCTTTTTTTTTTGAAAGAACATACTGTTAATGATTTGCTGTTTAGCCTTGTTAAGATGTGTCATAATGGATTAAAAGCAAGTACCAAAAAATGAATAGTGAAGTCTCCACTCTGCCAAACAGCCAATATATGATGCCAGTCACTATCAAAACAACCTGTGAATCTTGGACATATCTCTCCTAATCACAGAACAATTTGGTCTGGAGTCTTATGAGAATGAATGTGTCCTTCATCCAGGTAAAATATCAAATCCATGGATACTTTATGGGCTGTAAACATCTGATAAATTAACTCCTTGCATTTGGAAATGCTAGAGGAAGGCTCCCTTGCTTCTCTTGGAGCTTTCATAGATAACCCCTTTGCTTTTTAGTAATTCAAGGGAAAGTCTTTCTCTTATTGTACCACTGTGTAAGATACAGTGTGTTGAAGAGAAGTCTAATTAGATTTGACATTTTAATTGAGGAATGATAAATGCCCTCCACCAAATTTTGTAGAAACTGTTCACAGGTGGCTGCCTCCATGATAGATTTCGTTCATGGCAGCCTCAAGGTATGCTTTGAAATTCTTTTTGGCTGCAACTAAGAGAACTAAGTAAAATACATTTACTTCATTTTGTCACTTCTCACTCTATTGTGAACATCAAATACCCTTCAGCATTACTCTCATTATTGATCAGATAGTTACTTTTAATGCAAAAGCCATTTATTGGTAAGTCTGTATATGTTCATAAAGTTCATACTTGAAAAAACAAGCCCAATAATATATAAGAATTATTAGGAATACAGTAGAAGAAATTATGGGGGAAAAAGAATAGTTTCTATTCAGTTGAAGGCAAATGTCCACCACACATTCCTACTACAACTGTTCCTACTACTACCACCTTTGTGCTTATTTTGTTAAAAAAAAATATATAGGCAGAGCATTTCTCTTCCTGTTCAAAATGTCTCTGAGTGACTAAGACCGATATTTATGAAACCTATATGTATTCTGCAAATAGCGACAACACTTACACAGGCTAGCAGATCAATTCTTGTATGGCTTTACTATATATTATATTACATGTAACAATTAGCATTTCCCAGCTAGTAATTAGCATATTCTGGGTGGGCTGGAACTAGTGTCTTAGATTTGCCTCAGTCTTCCAGTTTTTTAAGTGTGTTTCTTATGCTGAAAATGACAATTCAAAAGTTACTGGGTATCACTAATGAATTAGTGGGTTCAATTAATTAATTAGCAGAATGTCTGTACTATTAATCTAAGGAGCAGCTAAGTATATCTATGTAGATCTAGGCATGGACAATTAGGGATATCTATAGTTTCTGATTTAATCCATCTTACATTCAGCTCTCAATTGGGATCTAACATGGTGAAATTCATCATAGTGTAAGTAAATAGATTCTATTTGCTAAACATTAGAAGCAAAAAAATACATTGAAAAGGAATTCTAAACTACACAAAATGTTTTCCAGTTCTGTTAAATAAACCAATACCTTACCAAAAAAAAAAAAAAAAAATTCTTGAGACTGACAATGGCAATTATACTGCTTATTGGCAAAAGTGTGAGACACATATTTGGAGGACAAGAAGAGTTTTGTATGAGCAATCACATGCATATCAAAAGCTTTCTGAAATGAAGAATATTTGGACACAGCAAAAAGTGACAGATAAAATGTTTGAGGTAAGTAATTTTGCTACAAATGACATCCTGCTTAAAGTACATATAAATTATGACAATAATAAAACTAGCTGACAAAGCCAGAGGTAAAAAAAAATGCTCCTCAAGTGAAATTATCATATCTTTAACAGCTGTACCTAATGTGACTTAAAATTATAGTGGAAATGTTTAGTCATCACTTTTTAAGTAATGTATATCATCACTGTATAAATTTTCTTCTGTCATCCTTGCTAATGGAGATACAGTAGCAGAAGCTATTTAAAAATCCAAGCTACAAACTTCTTTCTCAGCAGTCCAGAAAAGTAAAGCAGTAAAAATTAAGTCCTTAGATTCACAAAAGTACTAATGAATTGTAAAACACAA
This sequence comes from Cettia cetti, assembly GCA_013401135.1. Taxonomy (NCBI): domain Eukaryota; kingdom Metazoa; phylum Chordata; class Aves; order Passeriformes; family Sylviidae; genus Cettia; species Cettia cetti. The sequence goes on along the minus strand of VZUI01007080.1, from coordinate 35,956 downwards.
CATAAAGTACATGTGAGAATCAAAGCCCAGGAGTGCAAAGGATGAAAATCTATTATTTAGTCAGTTGAAAGTCTGATATTGTGACTGGCCTTCACCAGTAAAACTTCTTCCTCAGTAAAGCTTTTTCTGGACCCCACTGTATATGGTTTTAGGCTTTAAGTCCTGCCAAAGATCGCTGCCTGCAGTCATCTACCTCTTATGTGGAAATTCCAACACATCTGTCTGTTTTTGAACTCCTGCATAAACTCAAGCCAATCCATGCTTAAACAACATCAAGCCCATACTCAATAGCAGCATACCTGTCATAACTCTTCTCTGTGGTAGAAAGTGTTGCCTTATCATATAACAGCTTAGCCTTGTGACATTCCCAAGAAAGGAGAGACCTCAATTCTGTGCTTCCTGCACCTGTGAGTAATCAATTTTTTTTCTACTTACTTTGTCTTGCAACATCCTCTCAAAAAAAAAAAAAATATTTTCAAGAGATATAAAGGTCTTTAGAGTTCCTGTGTATCAAAGAATAATGACAAAGTCCTAGAATGGTTGGGTTGGAAGGAACCTTAAGGACGGTCTAGTTCCAACCTCCTTCCATGGACAAGGACACCTTTCATTAGACTCACTCAAAGCCCCATTCAACCTGCTCTTGAGCACTTTCAGGCATGAGGCATCCAAAGCTTGACAAGCTGTGCCAGGGTCTCACTACCCTCATAGTAAAAAATTTCTTACTACTATCTAATCTAAACCTGTCCTCTTTCAGTTTAAGGCCATTCAACCCCCTTCTCCTGTCACTACTTGCTCTTTTGAAAAGTCCCTTTTCAACCTTCTTGTAGGCCCCATTTAGGTACTGGAAGGTGCTGTAAGGTCTACCCAGAGCCTTCTTTTCTCCAGGCAGAACAATACAAACTCTATCAGCCCGTCATCATAGGAGAGGTGCTCCACTCCTCTGACCATGTTTCAGGCTTCCTCTGGACTCCCTCCAGCAGAGTCACATCCTTATTTTGGAGGCTGCAGAGTTGTATGCAGTACCAGAGCAGAGGGGCAGAATCACCTTCCTCAGCCTGCTGTCCATGCTGCTTTTGATGCAGCCCAGGATACGATTGCCCCTAAGGCCTGCAACCCCATGTTGCCAGCTTATGTCCAACTTTTGATTCAACAATATACCAAAGCCCTTCTTCATAGGACTGCTCTCCATCCATTCTTTTCCCATTCCATATTGATATTGGGTACTGCCCCAACCCAGACACAGGGCCTTGAACTTGGCCTTCTTTAACTTCATGGCATGCGCTCAATTTCACTACATCAATTTTTTTTTTCTCTTTCTCTCCAAATCCAAGGACCTGGAGATGAAGGGAAATTCTGGAGCAAGTAAGATTTATTCTTCGTAAAAGAGAATGAGATCAAGTAGTATGTAAGAAAACTGTTCATAGATAAATCCATGTGTCCAGATGAGATGAACCCGTAAGTACCTGAGGAGCTGGTTAGCTCCTGACTCTGCTTGAACAGGGGGACTGAACAACATGAGCTGCAAAGTTCCTTCCCAATGTCAACCATTCTATGGTTCTGAGATTCACAGCCAAGTAGATAGGAGCTGCAAATTTCCTTCCCAATGTCAACCATTCTATGGTTCTGAGATTCACAGCCAAGTAGATAGGAGCTGGAAAGAGACAGAAAAGGTCTTTGAAAACTTTAAACTGCCATTTCCATTGCTCAGAATTTAAAGGGGGAGAAATTCATCCAAGATAATCTAAGAAGCGCCAGGATTCAGTTAAAAAAAAAAAAAAAAAAAAAAAAAAAAAAAAAAAAAAAAAAAAAAAAGGAAAATTATCCAAAATCAGAATACCCAAAGGCAGAAAAACTGGAGAAAGGGAACATATAATTTTAACATTGTGGTATGAAATCCTGGACAAAGCTATAATGTTAAAAGAAAATGTAAAAAAACCCTGATTTTCCAATTGCTGTCTATGGTAAGCATTGTCATAGATATTCATGTAATTCAACATCTAGGGTGGAAGACAAATTTGCTTCAGAGATAATTTATTTTTCCTTTAAGCAATTCTCAAGGAAGATGCGGAGAAAGTAATTTGGATTTGAGCTAGTAGGCTAGTTCCTTTCATAATGGCTTTGCAATTTATTCATTTCAAAGTTTCACAAGTAATAGACATTATTTTCAAAGAAAATATGTTCTGAATGCTCATTTTGCATATCTCCAAATCTCTTGGGTTTTTCATCTTACATTACATTATCTGCAGAACAATAGCAGGAGTAGTAATATCAATAATAACAATAGCAATAGCAATAGCAATGATGTGTGAGAAAATCCATCTGCAACAAGACAACATAAAGGTACTTTTTATACTTCGTTCATTGTAAAAAAAAAAAAGTAACCATAAAATACATTTTCCAAGTATCTCACAAACATCTCTGAACAGCTTTGAACCTTTTCACATTATCCCTCTGTTCCTATTATTATCATCTAATCCCAGACCTATTTGCTTAAAACAATTTTGAAAACATCTGTCTTCTTCAGTGAATGTGAACCATCATGATTATGAAAATCCTTAGTCTCTGAGTCAGACTGAAGCTCTATGGTGATATGAAATCCGCAAAAACAAAATAGAAGTTTGCACCTGGAACCTCCCATATAAGACCATGTATAATTTTAAACCACTCTCCTTTTCTGTTTCTTTTTTCTTTTTCATCATGCATTATGAGATCATTGATAATACTAGTGATAGATCTAGTGAAAGACTGAGATTCTAATGTAGTTTGTCTAGATAGAATACTAAAAGCGAGTGGATGCATAATGTCTTAAAAATTTTGAAGGACATTTCAGATCTGACTATCACTTGAAAAGCCCTCCTGGGTATTACAGTAGGGCTGTGAACAATATTAAAGCAATTGTTTGTGAGTCATAGACTTAAAAGTTTTAAGACTATACTTAAAAAAAAGAATTTGACTCTTTCCTTGGAGTTCATATGATTCACATAGTCCGGATCATGCAGTAGTTTTTTAAATATATCTCTATATTTTTCATGAGAAAGAGACACCTTTGTAAAATTTGTAGTGTAGTGGAATAGAACTAAAACTTTGAAATACCCAGCAGTTTGGATGAACCTAGAAATATGTTTTCTAAATATTCTATCTCTATTTAAAGTGAACAGGCAAAGAAAATTTATATTTCACTTTGGAAAAATTTCTTCTTAAAACATACCCAATCTAATGATTTTTAACCAAGAATTCAATATCAAAAATTTAATGCTCTGTCTGCAGTTATAACTGAATAGCCTTGACTGTGCTCAAGCCACTGCCACTACAGTTATTCTTCCTGTTTCTACTGTGAGTATTCAAAAAGCTTTCTTCATTTTGCAGGAGTATTCCCAACACAAGCTCTCACTACTATGTTTGTGGACCGTCATATAATACCATATAGGAAGTAAAATAATTGAAGCAAGCACATGAGTTTCTATTAATATAATTTTTGTATTTTCTATTTGTTTTCATGTATTTTGGTTCTTTCATTTTTTAACATCAACATTTTTAAGTGCTTTAATTTTGCATAAGCCACAAATTCAATGTCCTTTGGATAAGTCTTTAAGTAAGATAATAAAAATCCTACTTTTACTATCAATTAATGGAAATAAAAATTGTACACTTCATATATGATTATATTGTAATTATCAGAATTGATATTCACTCATTGCAACACAAAGCTATTCCCAACTGAATGATATATTATTAACTTATTATCCAAGAAATATTTTTAAGGAAATCAACTAATAAATATTTGATATAGGGAGAAAAAAATTAATAGTCATGAAAGAAGAAAAATCCATTATGCAAGCATTTTATTTGGCTCTCCATAGGCTTGTGAAGAAGAGTATTTATGTGATTTTAAATTATTTTCTAGCTTTTATTGTATTTTTTCTCTCCTGTACTGTTGTCCACTTGGTCTTAATTAGTAGCTCCAGACACCAGGTACAAATTTTCATATAAATTTTTATTCTAAAATTATAGAATTTCATTATTTGAGTAATAGCTATCATGGCAAATTGTTTGAAATTATGACACTTAAATAATACAGGCTTTATAAGAAAGTATTTTCAATCACTCATATTTATGAATACACTGTAAATGGTCTCAAGCTTTCTTGTCTATATACACCAAAGGTGTTAGCTAAGCTACCTGGTAAGAAAAAGTAATGATCAATCAGAATATTTTCTTCTTTTTTTTTTCTTTCATGTTTCTTAAATTTTTTTTTAAGAAAGTTCCTGTTCTACTGTTTAACTCAAATATTCTAACAGAGAGTTTGCAAGACTGATACACAACAAGCAATAAGCTTTATTGCTCTTAGATATATAAGAGCATATATATATTCTCTTAAAACAATGATACCTGAAAAATTATACTGCCAAGAAAATGATATTTCTCCTTTCCACAATATATCTATGAACTATTACAGTGCAAAATATACCTGACAACTGGATATAACTGGTTCTTAGGATATTTAAAACATTAGATATGTACTCTAGCCACATTCTTCTCTCCTTTGTGCTGACTAAACTGCCTTATAAGATAGGTATAATTACTTGAATCTTCTTTAGAATTTAGGAAATAAAGCTAATTCATGTGCTAACTAATAAGATGTATTTTCTTTGGCCTTTTTAAAACAAAGTAATCAATGTAGAATTTCTTGATTCAACTGTAAACAAGAACATAAACCACTTAGGTCTAGATTGTTCCCATCTGTGGAAAAATGTGATTGTGAGGTGGCAAAATATCTTGACAAATTTCTCCAGACTTCATTCAGTGTGTTTTCAATCAGTGAAACATAGCATATTGTCTCTATCATTGCCCTTGTCCTTTATGGGACCTTCTCAAATCTTTTCAATCTCAACAGAATCTAAGAGAACACCATTTACTTCCTTGAAGAACCTCTAGTCTGAACAGCAGACCAATAAACTTCAAGAGTTTTAACCATAATTGCCATAATCCAAAAAAATCTAGAGAAATAACCTTCTATTTTGCCATATCTAGAAAAAACTAATCTTCATGTGATTCTGCCAAGAACTTCTACAAAGAGAAAGAGAAGATAAAAAGAAATAGAGACCTGTTGTGTTCATCAAGCAACATCAACTTATATACTAGACATTATTCTTTCTGATGTTTAATGATACTTACAAAATTATATTTAAAAAGAGTTTCATAAAGTTTTTGAGAAAATAAATGAACAACAAAAATCTGAATGTATGTTTTTGGTCATTTGAGATGCCTTAGAATACTTCAAATGCCTGTACAGGGATGATGACCTAAAGCTGACAAGATACAGCCTAAAGCAGACGTATTCTCAATTTCAGTTTTAGGTCTAGGATGACTACATTAATTTTGATTTTAGACTAATCATAAATGAGATATAAATGAGAACATGTGCTACTTAAATGGGATATATAAACTTGTAGCAAGAGACATTTATAAGCAATCTTTAAAATGGTGAGGATTTAGCAATTAGCTTGATGGGATAGAAACACTACATTAGCTTGTTGAAATAATACTTCAATCAGTTCTATAATTACAATTTCTTATCAAGTTCATTCTTTTCCTCTGCAGAACATAATTTATTAGAATAATGTTTAGATTGTGGTAATTAGTGCTTTCAGACAAAAATATAATTTCATATAAAATAGGGAATAAAATTGAACTTTCTGCTCTACAGCATCATTACATCCATGTTGTGGTAAATTCAGTGCTTTGAATCCATTAACTTTTCATTGTGTAGTGTTATCATCCACTGCTAAAGATTAGCTACTGACACATTTATCAAAGGATGATAAATGAGCTGTCCTTTCAGATGTCTGATTATCTGACCTTTATTCAGTTAAAAGCACAAGGGGCTGACAGTGTTAAGTGCTTGCTAGTTTAGAATGAAATTGAACCTAGGAAATGAATGTTTGGTATTCTCTTCAATAACACAAATTTATTCCATCAATTTATTTTTAAATTAAACAAAATCTATTATAAAGCTCTGTAGAAACCACCTATTTTCATAGAAGTTTTTTAAAAAACTCATTATTTCATGAAATTTCCTTAATTCTAAAAGTTGCATTTAAGAGAGAACAGTTTTATCATTATCCATTTGGCTATAGGTAGTGAGGCAAAAAACACAGAGTTGCAGAACACTTTCAAGTGTCTACAAAAAATGTGCTTTTATCTACTTCTATGACATCCAGACAGCTGCTGTCATCTGGATGATCACAATTCTAGAAATCCTCATCATTCAACTATAGAGTATATTCACTAACATCAGATAAATAATTTTAAATATTTACTAAAATTAGCCTGCACTTGCATAAACTGTGAGTGATGAAGTGCGAAGCTTAGATGAAACTTTTAGATTGCATAAAACAAGTACAGAAAAATAATCAGTGTTAAATAAACAACCAAAAATTGCTTTTGACATTCCAAATGAAATAAACTTTGCTAGACATTAGAGCTCTAAGCTTCCAGTTTAATTTGATTTTGCACATGTCCAGAGACCGTCTGGAAATGAATGTTGCCCAGCTAAGCTCTGTGTTAAATACTGTCATTGATGTGAGCCTGTAGTACTGGGCTAGGAAAAGTCAATATAGCTTCTTGCAAAAATATTTTTATTCAGTCCAGCCATCTGCCTTGGCTTCTGCTCATCTCTTAAGCAGTAGAATGGCTAGACAAAGTGATAATAATCTCCAAACTATGACATTTATGCAAATGCATCCTTGGTATAAAAAGCTACAAATTAAAAAGCAATATGCAGCACCTTATCATGTTCTTTTGTCATACTGATGGTTATCTTTGGTTTTCTATTCTAGGCAAATCTTGATAATTATATCCTCCTTCCAAGCTGACTGGACATGAACTGTCCTTAACTAGTAGTCAGGATGTTGAGATTGTTAGCATAAGAGTAAGACAATAGTCTTATAATTGTGACTCATTACTATGAAGAAATCACTTTAGGATAAGGGCACGTTCATCTGCTTTCACTGTCAGGAGTGTAAGCAAAGAAAGAACATTTCTCTTAAAAAATATGAAGCTGTCCTTATATTTTGCTAAGTTATTTTTCTTATCTTGGGAATAAGTGTTAAAACTTTAGAAAATGTGTAGCTAATACAGGGGGGTTTAAGACTACAAATGGACAAAGGGACAGCTGAAATGCTACTTATAGCAAGAATTCTTTTCCTGAGGAGTGATCAGTCTGAGGAATCACATCCTTGAATTTTTAATGTATGAATCGCTGTTATTTAATTGGTACATCTTATCCAAACCTTCTTGCTAAGTTGACCTATTTCAGCCAAAATGTATTTCTGCTCCAATACAGTCATTGGTAACATGACAGTGAAGATCAAATTAATGTCTCTCCCTTCCCTTACTCTGTTCTGTTCTAATTATTCTTGTCTGGTTTTGTACTAGAGTCTTATATACATTGCTTTCATTTTGGAGGCAGGAATGCAACAATACACTGAAACAATGTTCATGCACAAGAGCCGAGGTTTTTTGACACCTGAAGGTCTGTGTGCTCAATCCCCACTGGCCCAAGCTGCTCTTGTCCCCCACGGTCTCGGCCTGCTCTTCAACGGTCCACACTGGTTCAGTTAAAGTTATATAATCAAGGTACTTACATAATCAGTTACCTTTCAGTTATAAAAAGGGGATTAATAATTATTGTGAGGCCTTCAGGCCAGCTGTTGGCCAACATAATATATATAGTGATGCCATGACACTAGTTATACTTTTAGAAGTCAATGTATATTTAAAGTGGGTCATCTGAGCTTTTTTTTTCCTCCAAATGTCTAGTTGTCAGAATGTCTTTCTCTTCTGTGAGGGCTACTGTTTCTCAGTACATGCCTACCTCCATAAGTTAAATTTCATTACAGATTAGGCCAGGCTGAGTGCAGGATTTAAATCTTCCAGACTGAGCTTTCTACACATGTTCAGGTCCTCACCACTGGTCAATCCATTCCATGGATCTAGACAAAGATTCAGCATCTGCCAGGTGCCCAGCTCTATAGCTCTTTAAACTTCCTCGACTAGATTTCTACTCACTATAAATCAAAGCTTAGACCTCAGACATGTCTCTGGGTACTGATGTCTAGGCACATACATCTAAATGTCTTCATATCAGATTAAACCACAACCTCAGGTTTTTAATTACACAGGCAGAGATACATAGTATTGTTTTTGTATATACACATATATTCTTGCTGTGTCTCCCAAAGGATTGGCTGTAGGATTTCATTGTGCTTCATATCCCACCCTGTAAATACAGAGTCATCAAGAGCACTGGAAACTTATTCAGTAAAGGAATAACAAAAGAAGTGACTGTTTAGGTTGCCAAAGTATGATAGGATGAAACCCATCTTTGTTTTCCATATATTGACCCTTTAAAGCAGAATTGATTGCCAAAAATGAGACACAGGTTTTCACTAAGATTTGAAGAAAAAAAAATTCATTTTAATTACAATAAGAACTCCCTTCTTGATCTAGTTGTAAACAAACTAATCTATATTTGTAAAAGAACTGTTTTCCCCAGAAATTGTTCTCCTAGCAGACAATGCACTAAACCTGAAAGTCATTATATCTGTTTTTTATTCTTTTTTATACTTTTCATCAATTAAGAATACATACAGATTTTGAAGTATTGGAAGAAATAGCCACAATCATTACTTTAATCGTTTGTCCTTTATCACAATATTACTCCAGTTACTTTCCTTCTTCTCAACTCATCTTGCTCCATTTTATGGATGAGATTGCATCAAAGCTAATTGGTTTTTTTCTATTTCCAAAACATCAGATGCTTTCTCTTTCAAAGCTCTTCAAAGTTAAATTTACTGATCTTTTGACACTAGTATTTGAAGGTTAGTAAGTCATCTTAATATGATTGCTCACCTCTAGTCTCCATAGGTTAAAGGATAATCAACAATAGGAAATCTTTGGAAATCTGATAGAAATATTTCAAAGCTGAAATATTCAGAACTTTCAGATATGATCTCCTGATTTGATTAAAACATTTATCAGCCTCTCATTCTCTCTCACATATGAGTTATGTGGCTGAGTATATTTTCATGGCACCTTCATTTCAACATTGTAAGTGTCTTTATAAATTTGCAAGATTAGAATGGATACTTTCTTCTTCCTTTACCTATCTGGCTGATAGTGGTGTCATGAGTAATACCTTCTAGTGACAATCAAGTATATTAGTCTGTGTCCATTCCAGCAGACTAGATGACAATCTGTCATAATCTAATATGCTCTTGGGAAATTACTAGGGATTATCTGTCAAAGTCTTAATAACATTTAAAAACCTAATTACAATACTTAAGTGTATTTATTGATTTGAATATTTTTAAAACTCTTTCTAAATTATCAAAATGGTTTTTAGTCCTTTCCTTATCCTTTGCGGTTTTCAGTATCATAAAATTAGAGAGGCAAAATAAAAGGATTACTTATTTAATTTTTGAGACTACTAATGAAAATAATAAGAAACTGTTGTCCAATACAGACAAGCAGAAAATGTCACCTTACTCATCCCCAGGTGACAAAGGACCCCTTCATAACAGTATGGTATGTTTTTCCAACTAGTCTTGCACCCATTTACAAGTGCAATGGTGCATCCTACCATTTTCTCTCAGTTTTCTTACAGATGGCAAGTATAGTTTTGTCAAAAGCCTTTCCATAATTACAGCACATAATATTTCTTAACTCTCAACTCTCAACCTTGCCAGTTTACCACAGAACAAAATTAAATTGTATTGGCAAGTTTGTTTCTGATGAATCCATGCTTACTGATACTGAATTTATTTTCTGTGGATGGGCACATTTTTTTCCATATATTTCTGAGAACAACAGAAAAAAATGAGTCAGTCTCCTTCAATTTCATCAACAAACACAATTTTCTAGAATTTCACCAATTTTTCATTACTTCTTCAAAAACCAAATGTTTACCTCCCTTTTACAAGCATTTCTTTAAATATTTCAAAGTCGTATTTGTTACATCTAATTTGTTTGAAGCCATTTAAATTGTGACATTACAATCTGTTTTTCTGTGCTTGCCACTTTGTGACTGCTATCAATGGCTCTAGATACCTCCATGCCATAATAATTATATTTTTTTGTTATATATTTGTTCAGTATATTTCTATATATTTTTCTAGCTTAAACTTTATTTTGATTCAGTTAATATTTTTTCCTCTTTAGAGACAGATTCTTTTTAGTCTCACAAAACATCCTGGTGTGAAGCATTAGCAATACAAATAATTGTCAATAGAAAACTAAAAAAAAAAAAGAAATTTGAATAAAAATTTCTAATACAGAATTATTGAAAGACTAGAAGAAAGAAAAGTTTCAGTGACATTTAATGTCAGAGCTAGATTTTGAAATATCTGCTCCAGAGAATGATATTATCAAACCCATTTTTACACAATGCTATTCTGTAGCCTAAAGATGAGGAACTAACCCCATTTAAATAACAGGGGAAAGAGCCCTCAGAGAGCTAGAAGAATGTAATAAGAGGAAATTGTTACCAGGAAGACAGAGCAAGACATTAGGATATTTTCAAAGTCTTACATTGGTGAGATGGAAACCAGGCAAATAGAGATTTATCTGTGCAAAAAAGATAAATGAATGCAGCATGGGAAAGTCACTTTGACTAAGAGCTAGTAAGTCAGAATTAAAGGATAGTTCAAGTTGGAAGTGACACATAAGCATCATAGAATGTAATTGCTTCTCCTGCACTCTTAGTAGATGGTTCTTAAAGGGTGACCAGCACTCATTGATAGCAATACCTACAAAAGCACATTCCTGGAAAACCTTACTAGCTGGCTCCCTCAGCAGTCTGAAGTCTCCTTCTTCTTATCGGGTCAAAGTTTTGCTGGCAGTTTTTCTCCTGTTGCTTCTGTTGCTACACAAACTTTCTTTTATATACCACATACATATACATATATATATATATATATATATATATATATATATATATATATATATATATAAAATATTTTCTAGTGCTCTGCTCCTCCTTTCAAGTCCAGAAAAGGATAAGGATGATTAAAGAACCAAAGGTTAGATACAAGCTCAAACTTTGCCTCTGCCCAGTCCAGTCTAGAATTTATTTTGGAAGAAGACTTAAAAAAACCCTCCTTCATCCTTCCCATCTTCAGCCACCATCATTGTGTCTTCTTGGTTTTACTGTAATTGAGCTAAAGACAAATAAAATTCAAGTACACCAAATGTTGGAAAATTGAATGACTTCTTAAGCTGACATACTCATATGTTCTTTTTACTGTAGCTGGAATTCATATATGTTGATGTGTAAGTGATGATGCTTAATTTCTCCAGATGTTTTTTACTCTGCAGTAAGAAATTAGATGTTTCTGTTGTTCCAGTAGTGGACTGTAGTTCAAAGTATCACAGACATTTTTCCCTGTTTTAGAAATACCTCACAGAGGCAATAAGCTTTATTTTGCAAAGTAGACACCCATCCAGCTTCTGCAATGAGACCTCTTGGGGAAGACAAAGAAATGGGTTGGCATGCTCTTCTCTTTGCTAGTAAGGCAGTATCTGTTTGCCTATGGCCAGAGTTAGAGTCCAGGTAAGTGCAGGACTAAGAAGTTTTCACTTATCTGTGCTTGCAAAGACTATATAAATCTCATTGTAATGGATATGAAATAAGTATCTTTTCCTAGCACCTATGCTGCTCTAAGACACCTAGCACCAGTTTACTGTTTGTTTCACCCACCTAGGTGTATACACAGATGCCTTTCAGGGTGTTTGTAGTGCTCAAGACCAGAGGATGTTGTGCACTCTGGATCTTCACAACCTTTCTGTACAGAGCTGGAGCCAGTCTGACAATGAGAGCCCCTTCTGCAGCGCTAGCTTATTTTCAGGGACCTGCCACTAATATTCACTGACCCCTGAACAACATCTTAGTATAGCAGAGACTGAAAGATCCAAAAATAATTGCTATCCACATAAAACCAGATTTTGGTTAATAGTCTTCAGAGCCTTTAAGAATATTTTGATCCAAGTAGTTTACTCTTCTGAACTTTTTCAAGATTTTAATATTCATCAGCTAAGATATAGCATTATGTTATGGTAGGTTCCTTTATCATTCCAGTTACCACTGGATAAAATACAGTGTTTGCCCCCTAATACGCAGTAACTCTGCAGATGGGAATTAAAGTAGAATTTTATATCCAGTTAAAATTATAGGTGGAACTTAAGCAGTCCAGACATAATTGCCTGGAATGGAGTTTTGCCAAAATAAAGAATTTTGCTCATAGTGAAGTGTCCTTTAGATTTCTAAAGATCACTTTTGCTCATGCATTTCTGTTTAAACCTACCAGACAGATGGTATTGCCAATACAGAAAAATCCATATAATCAGTTTAATAGCTGGTCAACAGGGAGGAATGTGCTTATGAATTCTGTTGTGCATTTACCATGGCTGACTGCTAGGTTCCCATCAAGATGCTCCCTCACTCCCTTTCCTCAGAGGGATGGGGGAGAAAATAAGATTAAAAAAACTCATGGGCTGAGATAAAGGCAATTAAATAAAGAAAAGAAAAGACTGTGTGGAAGCAGAAATGTGTATTTTCTTCTTCCCATCAGCAAGCAAAGCCCAGCCATTCCTTGGAAGTAGAGCTCCAGGATGCACAGCTGTGGTTTCAGAATGTATCTCTCCCCTTTCTCTCAAATTTTACTGCATGAGCATGGTAGTTTGCAAATGGTACTCAATTAAAAATATAGGGAGGGTTTCAATATAATTTTCATAATATTGCCCTTCTATCTAACTTGAAGTTCTATAATTTATATACTGGTTTTAGTATTCACTTATTCACTCCAAATAGCTGCCTAACAGCATTAGGCAGGTTAGATAAAACTTTTTTGTGCAGTTCTTGCATCAAATTCAATTAAAAATGGTGAAAACTGATAGAAACTATTCTTTCTAATCCCAAACCTTAGTTAAAGTAGAATATCTTTGTATTAAGATATTGGCTTTATTTGAGACTAGGAAAAACAATCACTTTTAATTAGTAAAGATGACAAATTATCCCGAACTTTCCTCCTTTGTATTTGTGCAGGACCTTTCAATACAATTTATCTCATTAGACTGTGGAAGGCTGCTGATTCAAGTGGTCTGCTGGAAGTAATTAATGGAGAGTTGTTCAATAAAATGTGACCTCAAATTTTAGGTCATTTAAGGCTTTCGACACCTCTGGGGACACAGAAGACAAGCTTAGACAAACTAGACTGCACACATACAAGCAATGCATAGCAGTAGCAATGTGGTGCAGAAAGATAGTAAGCATATCTGATGGCCTGAATATGATCAATTCTGGCCCAGGCAGGTAGGCAGATAAGATACCTACATTTAAAATGGTAGAAGTTTAGAAAATTGTCCCAAATAGACTTAGTCTTACGTTTTTTTCATTTTTCTCTTTTCAAAGCACAGTCTTGTTAATTGCCTAAGATTTAATCCTGAAATTAAAAAAATAATATGTGTCAATTATGTGGCAAATATAAGGGAAAATACAGAAAATAAAATTTTGCATTCATAAAAATCTCTCCTGCAGAAATCAATAGCACTCAAGGAAAAATTATAAGGACTTTAAGGATTCCATTATTGGTGGAATGTCTAAGCCATTAAGGAAAATGAATATAATATGGGAACTGCCTTAACAGATAGATCTTGAACCAGAGAGAAAATAAATACAGTTCAGTATTTGGTTTTTTTTATAGTGACTGATGTAACAGAGAACAGTATAAAAATACTGCTTCCCAGTGATAATTCTAGAATTCAATATTATTTCCATGTCTAATACTGCCATAAGGGAGAGTTATTAAGCCTATTAGACAACAATTTATCTAGTAAAGCAGAAATTAAACATGCTAGTGTATTTTACTAAGGGAATGTAATGAGAGAGCAATACCAAGTTTTGCACTGGTTTGTATGCTCTCCTATATAATAATGATAATGATAGATAATAGTAAAGATAATGATAGATAATAATAAAGATAATGATAGATAATGATGATGATGATGATAATAATAATAATATAGTAATAATAGTAATAACAATAATACTCTCACTGAAGTCAAATGGATTACCAGAATGTGGTCAACATCACAAATAGTGACATCATATATCCAATTATAATAGATAAAATAGAATTTTAGAGTGACGCTGATAAATATTAAGATTCATCAGACACTAAATAGAACTCAGGTTTTAAGCCAAATGCTAAGAGCTTTAAGCCTACCCCACAACTATGAGGATCAGGAGTTCTTTGAAGTTTTCACATGGATATTCACAGCAGAATCTTATTAATGTTGAAATTCCCATTTGTAGATGCAATCATAATTTTAGGGTTTTTTGAGTTTTAGTTCATTTCTAAGATAAATCTGTAACAGTATAAATGCACAAGGAAAATTTTTTCAGGTACGTGAGACCTAACTTCTGTCTAACCCTTTCATTCTGTGGTTTCTTGAATTATCTTGGTTTTCTATGCTGTCACTAGGTCACTTAAAGGGTATCAGAGTTTTCCAGAAACTTTTCAACTTTTATCATTTCCATCATAATGCTGCCATTGGCAATGCCTCCTGGCCTTTGGCCTACTTCATGTTCTCTTGCATTTGGAAAAGTTATTCTGTGGGTTGTAAAGAGGTTCATAGAAACATATTATTTTTGTAACATCTTTCTTTATATGTTTTTTCCTTTGGTTAGAACCCATCTCTTCTGTCACCCTATGATTACTCTCAGAGAAAGGCAATAAAGCTACTACATTGTAGCTCCATAAAAATGATTTTGCCTTTTTTTTTTTTGTACACAATGATATGTACTCCTGACCTGAGATTGTAGTGGCAGGGTGGGCCTGGGCTCACTTTTGCTGAAGCTGAGCTGAGCTGTTTTCTGTGTCAGCCTAGCGACCAAATGTCTGTTGCCTCCATTGTCTGAGATTGAGCTGTGCTACTGGCACCAACGTTGCTAAAGTAATTATATTCTTGAGCAATAACCCTCACAAACATATTTTGGGTTCTCAAGGGTTATGCTTTTTGTGTATATAATAACACGCTGCTAATAGGTAACCTAAATCTACTGGCAAAGGGATTATTTTTGCCTGATTAAACAGTTTCACCAAACTGTGACTGTGCTTTGGTACCCTGGTTCACTAAAAGATAATTAGCATGTCCCTTCACTGCATTATTGTATCATAGAGATTTAATTGTGTTGTAATTGTCTTGCTGAGCACAACTGATTGATGGGAATACAATTCTGGATACAATTCTTCTCTGATTTTAATTCAAAGCTTTGATCTATTTATCCTTTTCTGTAACAAAGGTCAGCAAAGTAAGACTAATATGCATGGAGTAGTGAATCTGCTTACTACAAAATCATTATTTTTGCTAAGTAGCTATATATATGGATTTTTATGTTTCATAATTACTACGAAGATATTCCAAAAATAAAAAATCAAATTAAGTTCTGATAATTACAATAGTTTTAAGTGTTGTTTTTCTTTTTTTTTTTTTAAGGAAAAACAAAAACTAAAAGAAAGCTCAATTGACCTTTCAAATATTACTCATCAGTCTTTTTACTAGCTTTATTTGAATAGATTATGATTGCTTGTCCAGAGATGAATTATTCCCCGACTTGTTTATACTGCAGTTACTGTGGCCATGAAATTAAAAAAAAAAAAAAAAAAAAGAAATCACAGGTAATTATATGCTCCTATTGAAACAAATTTACATTGTTTTAGAGCAGATGGCTATATTAACACTTAGTAAGAAAAATTGTCTTTTAGAATTAATTTTGAATTCTGTCAGAAATCCTGAAGTGTAACATTCAAAGTCATTGGTGCTTTTTCAGCACATTAAACTTTTATGAAGGTAAAATTTAATTACATATGATGACTAAACTCCAAGGATCATAATCAGCTGAACTGAATGGCTGCACATCAGTAATTAAATGTCATTTCAGTTCATTTTACTGAGTCTTAAACCCTTAAAAATCTGTAGGTATTGGAATCTGTTATATCCATAGGACCGTTTCTTCAGAAAACCTGAATGGTGCACTATACAAAATATACTAAGTGGAAAACATAATTATGGGTTGGTTTCAGCACTTATGCATTAAGCAGGGTAGCCTTTTTCAGAGTTTGTCTATGGAGAAGGGATTGTACCTTGGTCAGATTTTTTTTTTTCCTTTTTTCCCTGTCTTTAATGTGGGGGTAGGGAAGGGAACGCTTAGATTTTGCTTTTATTTGTACATGATGTCTTTTTTTCCTCTGTTTTGTTTTTTGGTTGGGTTTTTTTTTTTTGTTTGTTTGTTTTTTTTTTTAAAGCTTGAAAAGGTCTGAAACTTTTCTGTACATTACTTAGATTGTGGAATATATAAAAATAAATGTCCACATGCATCTCTGCATATAGTTCATTTTCACTGATGGCGTAACAGAACTAAGCTAAGATTTTATGCAAAGAAAGTTCTACCCTGAGTAGAACAAAACACAGAGCTTAACCACAAAGAGATGTTCTTGATCTGCACTGTTATGCAGAACTTGTCAGCTTTACAGGATGTGGGAGGTAAAACTGCTTCTCTGCAAGTTCACTACTAGCTCTGCATTTTAGTTGCTTGAAAAATCTGTTTCCATATCCTCTTCCCAAAAAGTGTAGGTAACCAAAAAGTACAGATTTAAGAACAAATAGTTCTTCTTGTGAGAAGATTAGAATATTTAACATTAATTTTCTAGTTTCTACTTTGAAGAATATGCAGGGTATTTTAAAACACATAAGGCAGACACCTATAAATTAATTTATAAGTTCTAAATGTCCTTTCTGAAGTATGCCTGTTGACTATCAAGGCAAATTTTTTGTGGGTTTTTTTTTGACCTATGTTCAGCACCTAAATTTATGGTATACATATTTTTCTTACTCACTTAAGTCAAAATTCAGCCTGCAAAATGATTTCTTTCTGGTTTAACCTAAAAATTTTTACTAATTTTTACTAAGTTCTTTAAAAATGTAAATTACTAAAATCTTTAAAATGCCATTCTGTAATATCAGTGCATGAAAGATAAACTGTAATTGCTTTTATGTACTACATTTTGGTTTTGCTCATCTGGATTGAGGATCTTACTACCTTATGTTACCATTTCTTTTCTTGCATTCACCACCTGAGACAATACTGGCCATTGCCAGCATCAGAGGAATCCAGGTCCAGCACAAACAGATGGTCAAATTGTAGGAAAGCCAAATTTGGAGGACTCGTTGAAAGTGTATTCTTTTTTTGTTTGTATTATTTTAGTTCATAGACATACTTTGACATTCAAAAGTCTCATAAAATTCAGTAGAAATCTCAAAGAATTGAAAATACTGACGTGTATCTTATGCAGAATCAAAATAGATATGTTTACGTACTCCATGTTTCTGTCTAAACTGCCCTGAAAAACAGCACATATAAAATTTCACAATTTCGCTTCTGCTTATAACAACTTCCTTTTTTTCTGAGACAGTAAATTTTAATTATACTATCTAAATATATGATAGGACTCAGAAAACTGTAAAATTGATTTTGCTCAGTAGAATGCCACTTATCAGTTGTAATACCTGTCTGTATTTCTTGGTGCGCTGTACATGTAAAATAAGAAACACGACTGAATATCAAAAACAAAAGGCTTATTAATACATAAAGTCACATTTTTTTCTACTAGTACACTCAGCATATTAGCCAATGACTTGACACTGAATAACTTGTTATGCCACAGTAATACATTTGATGAGGTTTTTTCAGTTCTATATTTCTGTTGCAAATGCAATGTATTTCTGCTTGTATTAGGCAAACTTATAGCAAAATAGATACATAATTATTTACTTTTTACATACGGAAAAAAATCTTAAACAGAATAACAGCTTTGACCATGCTCCATTCATCTAGTCCTCTTTTCTCTATTTTCAACGACAATGAACTAAAGCAGATGAAAACATTCCTGCATTAAGGGCATGACAATTGAATCCTGCCAGTTACAACTGAGTCTTCAGAAATGGGGTACTGATATAGGTACAAGAATGAGAAATATATTTTCTTTTCATGTTAACAAAGGCATAGCTTAGTATCAGTATAACATATCAGATTGATCATATTTGCATATATTGTTCTGAAGAAGCACAGGCACATTTAGTTTAGGGATTTTTATTATCATGTTAGCAATCTGAAGATTATTTCACCTATTCTGTCACTAACAGGTATCTGCAATAAACTGCACCAAAATTCTATTCATTGAAATTAAGCCCTAAAATAGACCCTATCCAACTATTAAAGTTGCATGTATTAGTAACTGCATATTTTTAATTTACATTTATATCTCTGCAATCATCCTGTGCTCTTTGTTTCAAAGTATCAAGTTGTAATTTTGCTTTAGTTCTCTGTTTTTTCCCAAGATTCTAAAGATGTCTTAACGATTATGGTGACACAACTAGTATTTCATCAGTACAACCTAGTTTCACTTGTGTCTTTTTCCACTTTGTAAAAATAGCACACAACAGACATGGATCACAAGGAAAGGTTGAAAGACCTGACAGAAGGAATACCTGTTTTCATAACCGATTACATTTATAATCTTACATTAATATCGTTGGTATCAAAAGTATTTTACCAAAAATTATTAGGTGTTCCTAAACTCTTAATGTTTGTGCTTAACCAGAGAAAATTACAACATCCCGTTGGCTGACCCAAATCCTGCTTCTTGCTCTATAGGTCTTGCATAAGGGAATAATTCTTGGTTTGAAGAAATTAAAAGATGTTGGAATGCATGAATTTTTACAAGTCCTGTAGTCAGTACAAATAAAGATGGCCCAAGGATCCCTGACATTCTTAATACATATTTTCAATTTATATTGCCTTTGTATGTTCCTCAGTCTTCTAGGTATAAGAGTGAAGACCATAAGAAAGATGAAGAGTGTACCAGTTAGTATAAATATACATGTAGGCAGAACTCAGTCATCAGTGACTGGGGGAGTAATTCTAGATTAACTCCTCTACCCAATCTAAAACAATCTCTGCTGCGCTGACCTCCATGAAATCAACCTTCAGTCTGCATTTCTGGAATATTTGCTATGCAAAATAAAGACACCAGCACTAATGTAGTAATTTCAATGTATATCACTGTTATGCTATTCAAAAGCTTACGTATTTCACTGTGTTTGTGTTAGATTTGGTTCTTAAAGATTTCTCTTCCCACTTTCCCTTCCCCCTTTGTTTCTCCCCTCTTTCTCTGTCCCTCTGTCTTTGAGATTTTTAATCAATACTCAGTAGACTTTTAACTACAAAGCAGTTTTGTAGATGTTTAAAATGGGTAGGATGTGTCCTGAGATGCTGAAACACTGAAACACAATGAGATTACTTGCTACAATGGTAATAGCTGAAGAATGAGCTCATTATTTGAAAGCACTGTGACTAGAATTAGCCCTCTTATCCCAGAGATTTTCACACACACTACTCACATTCTTGTTTTTCTCCTAGAATATAAAGATGTCAAGGTCTTCCTTCAGGTAAAGTCAGAATCTTAAGCCACAATGCCCCCAGTCAAATGGTCTCATCCTCTTAGATGCTATAAGGTTTTTATTTTGACACTCAAAATCTTGAGAATTGGAAAATAAAATGACAGAATGAAGCTCAAAATAAAAGTGAAAATCAATACCCTATATTTATATATAAGATGGAAGACTGTGCAAAATAGCTTTCTTTCCCCTAACATACAGGCCCAGTATTACATTTAAAAATAAAACAGCTCAATTGCCTTTGAGCATTACTGAAGACTTAGGGCATTCCTTTCTGAGTAAAGAAGAAAAAGTAAAGTACAAAAGTAAATAATTAAAGTTAAATAGTCTGGATAGTCCACACAGCTGGTAATGAGATAGAGCATTACACCTCTTTATCAGATCAGTTGTGACAGAAATGGTCACCCTCTGAACAGCTTTTCAATGCCCTGTGTGAAATGAGTTACTGGGCTTAGTCTCAGTTCTAATGACTGAGAATCCATACTGGAAATGACATTAATTGGCACTTTTGTGTGGTAATACAAGCAGAGAGACCAATGTCTAAATTCTCTGGAAGACTTAGAAAGAGGATTGCCCCTCTGGAAATGGTGAGTCACAGTCATTCTTAAGGTCTATTGGCAGAAAGTGGTAATCAGAGAGATGGGTTTTCTTCAGAGAAATGTGCCCCTAGTGGAAGTGATGTTTGAATATTAACATTAATATTAAATAAAATCAGTAAAGCTCTAAGCCATGAGATTCATCCAAGTAGGTCCTTGAAGAAGGAAAAGTAGTTCTCCTGAGGTCTAGCTTTGTAATCCTACTTTTCATCCTGCTTTTCTCCATATAGGATCCTGTATTCCACCATCTTATGCTCACTCCAGCAAAGGATACATCCAGCCTTTGCAGCCAAAAGTCCTTTCCTGCACATTTGTTGTTATATCAAAAATGGAAAATAAAAGGCATTCCAAATATGAAATTTACTATTTTGGGATGGCACTGATAGCTTGATTCTTACAGAACTGTTGAGTTTAGCTTCCCGCTTTTCTTTCCCCACATCTTGTTCATGTGCCTTCAGCAACTCATGCAGCAGGGAGCATTCTTCTTTTCAGAGAGCAGATCATTGGTATAAGATGATGGTATTATTGTATTATTGTAAAGCTTAGCCAATAGTCTGAATGGCTAAATGGTATTATTGTAAAGCTTAGCCAATACTCTGAATTTTATTATCAAAAGAATTTAAAAAAATGTATATTTGTAAATAGCTCCCTGTTTTCAGACATTAAAAGTCTCCGTGGTTTCTGTCTATAGTCAATATACAGTATGCTTGGACTTTTTTAGTGGTCAGCCTGGATCTTGATATGTAGTTTAGCAGTTGTTAGAGACAAATCAGGCACGTTTGACAGATGCCACATCTAATTAGACTGTAAAACAGTTATATATATTCCTCTGTGATGGTCCATTAGAAACACGGTTATGAAGAAATTACCGATCCATAAAGAACTGTCTGTAGGAAGTCACACTGATATTTTCTATATCACTTGCCTTTTTCAATTGAGAAATATTATCTGGTTTCTTTTAATGAATGGATAGTCCACTTACAAGTGGACTATAAAATAAAATCTTTATTAAACCACTTTATCTTATATTGTACTGACTGATCCTTTTAAAAGAAGCATTAAAAACAGCTTCCAACACAATGAAGTGAAAACCTCTTTAAAACACTGTTAGATTTACTGTTCTAATATTAGAACAGAATCCAAACAACAAAAACCCATGTAGGAACATGTTCCTGATGAAGAAAGTCATGAAAATAAGCTTGCCTTTTTGAAAGATGTTTCTTCAACAAAACCTAATTAAATGTTATCTGCATTGCAACGAAAACTCTCCAAGAATGAACCTTCAATAATTGTCTGTAAAATCCAGGAGTGAACATGTATTTATTTTGAAAGAAGTACATTCACCCTCAAGCATCGGATCTGTCATTATAGGTTGACAAAATGCTTTCAGCTTGAAAGAAGCACTTGTGCTTTCCTTTTATTCACTGTCTCAAAAGCTTGAAACAGTTTACTTTTCTGTGAGACCGCAATTGTACTAATTAACCCAAACCTGACTTTAACTATATTTCCAACAACTTTAATGAGTGTTGTAAACATTAATATATCTGACCAATAGGCACTGATACTGCTTTTAAATGTTACCTGTGGAAACCATTAGCAAAATGCAGGATTAATTTTCCTGATTTAAGGGTTGAAAAAAAATAGTTTCTATTTGGACTGTTTGGGTTTTTTTTTTTTTCATTTTTTCCACAATTTTAATTATGTAAGAAGAATATATATGTCTAACCCAGAGGGGTTTTAATGGAGTTTGCTTCAGCTTAGGCTTGGGTGTGCTGTTACAATATAACTTGTTATAATAACTTATATAATAAACTTGTTATAATAAAAACCTTCTCTCATTTTGATACTGAAACTCAAAGTTTCTTAGTGAATACATTATAACTTATTGCATCACGTAGCATCACACTTACATAGACAATGTATGCATTTCTAAACTATTCTGTATCAGATACTTTAACTGGCTTTAACTGTCATATCCATTTTGTGTCTAAGTAAATGAAACAGAATTGATTGTGTAGAAATACATCTGTATAAAAGGTTGGCTAGAGAGGTTGTACAGAGTTGTTGATCAAAACCTAGAAATTTTATGTTGATTTTGCATGTCTTATGAAAATATAACTTGTCCTGCAAAAGAAAAACTTACCTTTCTACACAGGGCTGTTCAGAGTATTTTGAATACTCTGAGCAGTTTGAGGCAGTGAAATGCAATGTGGCACACAAAATTGTGTATTCTGCAGATGGCAATGTGATTATGATGAAAGAAAAGGATCTTAGTGAAAAGAGAGGTCTCAAAAAGATATTTTTAGTACATGATAAGCCTTTTTTTAAGTGACAGGTATTCAGCAAATACTTTGACAAAATTGTTTTAAGTGTGAAGAATTGTTAAGAACAAAAGAACATACAATTTAACATGCTATTTAGCTGAGAGTTGATGTATCTAATTTTCAGCCAGCCACTTTTAAGTCAGGCTGGTTTTGCACCAAAAGCTTGGATTTTTCCTGCTATCTCAAAGACTTTCTGTCTAAACATAAATGAAGATGACTACTTACTGCTCTTTATTGTCAATACAGTCATTTAACGATTAGAAATCTGCAAGCAGCAAGTTCTGTAGGCCAAAGCAGTCAGTGATATATTAAAGTAAATGCAAAAAAAAGATCAACCTGATACACACACACACAAAAAAAAAATCAAATTCTAACCAGTGGAAGGATATAATGAGAAGGATCCTAGAATGATACCCTGATTTCCAGGTTTGGAAACACTAAGAGATCTATCTTCCAGGCACCAAAGTTCATATTTCCTTCCAAACCCAATTATTTCTCCAGCTTCTAGTCATCCTTCAAGAGGGCAGCCTAGAAAATAGGGTTCCTGCCTGAAAACCCTCAAAATTCTATCTATTAAAGATCTTCTGAAACATTTTTGACGTGTGTGTTGGGTCTGGGTGAGCTGGAGTTCATTTTCCCACAGCAGTCCTCACAGTGCTGTGCTTTGCCCTGGTAGCTGGAAAGGAGTTGAAAACCCCCCAGAGTTTTGGCTGCTGCTGGGCAGGGCTGGCACAGCACCAGCACTGTCTCCCAGCATCCCAGCCCCATCAGGGGGCTTGGGGTGGGAAAGGTCCTGGGGGGGAGCAGAACCAGGCCAGCTGACCCAAATTAACCAAAGGGCCATTCCATACCATATGACAGCTCAGTTATAAACTGCTGCACATACTGAACTCCTGCTGCCCAGGAAATGCATCAACATTGCTGGCTGATGGGAAGTAGAGATTATTTTCCCCTTTTCTTATGCATGCACAAACTTTTGTGGTTTTTTTCTTTTTTAAAATACACTGTCATAGAGGACTTACCAGCATTTCTAATTGGCCCAGTCTTGACCAGAGGTTCATCCATCTTTGGATAGCCCAAGGATTTGCCCTGCCAGACATGGAGGAAGCTTCCAGAAGCTTTTCACAGAAGCTACCCCAGTAACCTTTCCATTACCAAAGCTTGCAATTGCAACCCCAATACGAGATGTGAGGAGACATTTTATCCTATCAGGGATTAAAACACCTAGATCATTATCATGTAAAGAAATTCAAAGTTGGGAGTAGTAAAGTGCACGCTTTTTACAAGGATGTGTGCTGATAGGTCAAACAGGAGTATCTGGGGGTAGGTTTACATTAGATGTTAGGAAGAAGGTTTTTACTGTGAGGGTGGTGACACCCTGGAACAGCTTACTCAGAGAAGATGTGGATGTCTGTTCACTGGGAGTGTTCCAGGTCAGGTTGAATGGGCTTTGAGAAATGTGATCTAGTGGAAGGTGTCCCTGCACATGGATGGAATGAGATTTTTAAGGTTCCTTCAAAGCCAAACCATTCTATCATTCCATAATTCTAGAATTATTTTATGTTAATTTGTTCTTATCCCTGTGCTAGTAAATTTCTCATTAAACTATTTATACTGTATATACATAAACGTAATTAGGATTTTAAAAAATAATTTTCAGGTCTTCCTAAGAAATATTATTTGGAAGTCTTTTTCTTAATATTCTGTTAAAATTTTTAAAAAAATAGTAATGATGGAGAGAATCAAAGACTGAAAAGTCATGTACTAATAAAATTATGGTGGTCTTCAAGACTGATGAAAATTTGATATTTAGACATCACTCCATGTAACGTCAGCTAAAATTGTTAGAAAAAACAAACAGTATTAAATCATTCCTAGTTAATGTTCTGAAATATTCAAATTACTACTGATAGAATATGACGCATTTTTGTAACAGCTTTGCAGTACTTATAGAATATTTTTGTGCTTGTATTCTTTCTTTCTTTAAAAAATAAAAAGAACAGTGTATGTCATCATTTCTTTTCTCATGTGAATACAGTGATAGAATGTAATTTAAGAAGATCATGTTTTTGTGTTAAAATATCTATGAAAATTTTTTTGCATTATGAAGTACCATACAATCTTATCCAAGAAATAAAATTGCTACATGGTAAAAATATGCTTCAGCTAGACTTTTTCAAAATATCAGTTATCAGTATAGTTCAAGAGATTCACCTTTAAAGTTATTTTCTTTCATATTTTGAATGTTCAGTTGATGATAGCAGGTGCTTAAAACCAGGTATTTCCTGTTGAGTTTTTGCATATTTAAACACATTTAAAACTTTATGAATCTACAGCTTTGAACAAGGGTGAAGGAGCAAGTTGTGACTTGTCAATTCCTATTATATCAGTTAGTTATCATTAGTTGGAAAGTATATTGGATTTTTTTTCTTTTTAATGAAAATTCTCCTAGGGAGAGGAAAGCATTCTGTTCATAAATTACAGTATCTTGGACAACTAGCAAGATTCTTTCAAAACACCTGTGCTTAATTGTCTGCAATAATTTATTGAGAGACTCAACACAGTAAAATCCAAAATACATCAGTTACTTGAGCATGAGCTGCTCTTGTGATGAATTACTGTTTTCCCTACAGTGATACTAAAATTCCATTGTTAAAGAATGGAGCCCCACTAAGTAGAGTGCTGCCAATGATAAGTCTTAGAAGTAAAATGGACCTAATCCTCAGTTATCCAGTTATCTCTTACTGCACACTCTAAGTTCCATATTCTGGAATTAGAAAAAGACCTATCTGATATCTGGAGAAAGTGTGTGTGTGTGTGTGTGTGTGTGTGCGTGTAATAGCATAAAGCTAAAAAATGTGATACTATTCAATACTTTAAATAATTTCTGCACATTTCATGTCTTGGAAGTAGAACATTTATATCATCTGTATATCTATCAAAGTCCTCAAAAAAGCCTCTTAAGTGATCAGGAACAAGTTTATCTTGATGCCCATCACTTTGGAGAAGTATTTCAAGTTTTATTCTCAGAATTTAATGCAGATTAATTATTTCTAGGAAACCATTGCAAAGAATAAACTGATATTTCTTTTACCTTTCAGTTTTACACTTCCAGATTTGCACTTTTGGCACTTATAAAGAACAGTTCTTGTTTTGTTAGAGTAGTTAACAATTTCAAACTCTGTATTTTGTTACAGCCTTAGCCTAGAGAGAACCTTTTAGAATCTTATAATAGATTATTTCAGTCTGGCGGTTATAGTCTTGGGGGCAGGGGTGGGTTAAAGTGTATTTTTAGTGTTGTCAGCCCCTGTAGTCTTTAGCCAAAAGGAATATCATATTCATGTCAATGTTTTCAAATTTCTCCTCCAGAGATCCACTCCAAATAGTTTTTTCATATGTTTGCTAACAGTCTTTGAAACTTTTGGTCTTCTTCCTTGGTGTCAAACTCTACATTCCTTTCAAAGTTAATATATGTGATACTTTTATGCATGTTACATATTATTTATTTGTTATGTCTAGAATAATGTTTGTTGTGCCCCAGTTCTTTATTGTTTATTGCTGCAGACTCTCCAGTCTTCACCCTGAACCCCATCTCTTGTCATCATCAGTCTCATCGCTCTCACTCTACCCCACATATAATGCCTCCCATCCTGAGGCTGCTGTATGCCTCAACACACTGGGATTTAGTTTTGTAATATCTCATTCTACATGGAATAATTGTTTGGTTCTAGTACCCATGCAAAGCTCTGGTCATACCACACAATATAAACACAAAGAAAAAATTAACCTTTGACATCTGATCAGTTAGAGGAATGCCTGTCACACTTAAGCCAGTAAAAACAAAGTTAGAGGCAGGTCAAGAAAAGTTCAGAGCTGGACTAGCCTTACAAGCTTCAGTTCTCAGTACAAAGCATGTGATCGGTTACTAGCAATGGCAATAGACATTCCAGGTCCCCACATTTATTCTTTGATGATTTCAGGAAATGTCTTGGTACTCACCTTGGGTTCCTGGGGTAACTGTGTAGCCCTAAAAAATTGCCATTGCCACTACCAGTGTTGCATTTGCAGGGCCTCAGGCTTGTTCTTTCTGGACATTTCTTGTCCTGCCCTCAGCTTGCTTTGAACAGAGATTAAATCTAAGCAATGGATACCGTCTTTCAGAATTTTGCTAATTTTAGGAGATGGAGAAAGGATTTCCAATAATGGAATGTGAAACTCCTGGGAGTCCGAGCCCAGACAATCGGACCCCTTTGAGTTTCCTAGGGACTCTGCCCTGACAGTGACTTGGCAGAGAGAGGAAGCCTCA
The DNA here is from genome assembly GCA_013401135.1 of Cettia cetti. NCBI lineage: Eukaryota > Metazoa > Chordata > Aves > Passeriformes > Sylviidae > Cettia > Cettia cetti. The sequence continues at coordinate 9,155 of VZUI01007080.1, read as the reverse complement.
GTCCAGTTGTCTGAAACTGAGCTTTATTGCATGAAAACAACAAACAATAAGGCGAACACTGTGTAACAGAGAACTGGGCAAGGTTATAATAACGGGCAAAAAGCAGGGTCCAGGGTGAGGCAAGGGTATTTATAGAGCTGGGTGATGGGAGGGAGTGAGGTGGGGTCTGAGGGAAGGGTCCAATAGGGGAGAATGATTAAGAATATTAAAATTGCTGCACCAAAAAGCAGCCAATGACAATACAAAGAACTAGGAACCTTCTTCTAGTAACAATCTACATAACAGAACAGAGGGATCATGGAAGTGAGCTTTTTGCTCACTATAACTTAGGAAGGGGTTTCCCAGGGCTTTAAGCTGAGGTTTTCCTCTTCCCTGGAGAAACCGCTCTCTACAAGAATGTAATTCTAAATTCATTTAAATGGAATTATGTTACAGAATAATTTAAATTTACTCCTAACAACCCATATCTTTTTTGCTATTTTCAAACAGTACTCTGCTATCAATACCATGACAGAGAAGAACTCTTCTAGGACTTATACTGGCTAGCAATAATTTTGATCTGAGAAGCAGTGAAGCATCTGTTTGAGGTGAAAATCAGCAAAAAGATAATCATAAAACAAAGACTGTTTCAATGTAAAGGAAATTCAAATATGGCAATATGAAATTGGTCAAGTTCATAAATAGACCTGTTAATGAAATCTTATGAACTTGAATAGTGTTGAAGGATTGATTTGGGGTGAGGAAAAACACTTCACTTCCTACAGAGAAAATGTAAATAAAATCAAATTCTGCTAAGAATTACATGCTCAAAAAAACAATCAATTTATAAAGCAGTGACATAATCTGGCTCATAGTAATGGCTGATATGCCTCACTTGGAGCCAGAGGCTCACTGATAATGCTTACACAAAACAAGATTAAGTGTGTTCATGCAAAGAAAGGTACAAGATTTATTCACTGATTGATTGATTTGATTGATTAAGATTTTGACAGGACAGTTATGGATGAATTGTAGGTACAGTAATGGAAAATCCAGAGGGCACAGGCTCTGTTTGAAAGGGCATATTTCTACAGCAACTCCTACTGCTGATTCTTTAAAGAACGATTTTTTTTTTTTTTTAACAAAAGAAACTTGTGAAACTCTATGGTGAAGTGAGAGCAATAGGCTGAGACAATGTTTTTTCCTGAATCTTCTCTACGCAGAATTGTAAATGGTTTCTGTTTGTCCTTCAGAACTATAAATGTTTCAGCCTTGAATCCATCACAGGTTTTAAATCAGTATCAGATCACAGACAATGGATATTGACAATCTATGAGGAATGCAGGCAAAGCTTGCAGTGCTACACACAAAATATTAAAAACATTTTATATGCATCACAGCAATGCCCAATTCCGCTATAATTAATCTTAAAGACTTGGGGTTTTTATTATTATTGCAGGGAATGTTATTTGCATCTTAGATTTGATCCGAGGGATGAGTGCTATCAACACAAGTAGTGTGCAGAACTGGACTTAAGTGTTAAGATGTATGGAGGAAATATTAATGAAAAATATGGCATAGGAATTTTGTTCATGTAGTAAATATTTTATGCAAGCTGCTGCAAGTAAGTACAAAAGTCCTTACAAAACTTTAAAGATTTCATGTGCTTATACATAGCTTACATAGTTAAGCAACCAAATTAAGTTAATTAAATCTTATACACATTAAGTCTGGCACCCCAGGAATGTTTAACCTAGTAGAAGTCCAGCTTCACTGGACACAATCCAGTGTCTGAGTCACCCAGCCAGGGACACTCAGAAATATTCAGTGGCACAGCAATGTTCTCATTGTTTCAAGAACTTCTTTGCAATCCATATGGTAAATCCTGAGAGGACACCTGACAATTTAGTAGAGTGCTTAAAGCCGTCTGTTAGGACTTAGGGAGAAAGAAGCTAGGCCATTACACAGCCAGGAACAAAAGAAATAGGAGACAAGAAATAAATTATTCTCTTTTTTCTGTATGGCCTAGTGCTTTGACTGCTTTTATGGGGTATGTATTAATCCCTCTCTCTCAGCAGATTCCTGTTGGAATGCAGCCTCCAGTTCAGAGGTATCTGTCCATACAGCTACTTTGCAAAAGGTGAAATAATCTGCTGAGGAGCAATGTTGACCTAGATTAATTTCAGAAGGGAAACAAGAGGATGAGTTCCCCAATAGCTGTAGCTACTTTACACACTATTCTGGCTGCTTATAGGCTCAACACCCTCAAATCTTCTTGGCAGTACATGTGTGACTTTGGGTGATCTGAAAAGGAATGGATAGTCACCTGGTTTTAGACTGGAATTTTAAATCTAGAGAGGTATGCCAGCTCTTATAAAAGAATTTTAGGTGTATACTAGAAGAAAATGTATGTAGAATTTTGATATTGAAGCTTCATTTTGATCTAGGTGCCATCCATTAAGGAAACAGAGGAATAGTGCATAATCTATAAGCCAAATAAATAAAAATAACTCCATCTTTTAGTGGTGAAAACTCATGAAAAACTGCCTGTGAATGATGCACAGAATAAGAATCATTTGTGGGAATCATTCAGCAAATAAATTCAAATAAGGGATGCATTTGAGAACATAATAATCTGCTCAATGACAACTAGCAAACAGAGAGAGGCAAAATTGTCAGAGAAATGACACATTATGAATTATTCACTCCGTTTTGCAACATGTTGATTATACTCTGTAATCAAATACTGTGCAACTCATTTAATCAGTGCAACTGAGGTCTGGGAAAGAAAAATGGTTACACAGCTTTAACCCTTCTAAACATCTTTTTCCATAATCTGGTTCATTTCACTAGTCACAATGACGATCATAAATACTACTTTTCTTATTTTAGAAGACAGTTTTTCTCCTTGAGTGCAGGACATTAGCATTTATTTGAGTTTAGCTGGAAATTGTTTTACACATTAAAGAAATATTTTGTAAGGGAAGTTCTGTTCTCACTCAGCTTACACAAAAATAAGTTCCATATATTTCTGGAGATAATTCTATGTGATGCTAACAATGATACAATGTAGGATAAGTGTACATTTATTCTTCAAATATTAGTTGAATGTAAGTGTCTTCATTCAGTCCACAGGAAGAAAGCAAGTACAGCAAAAGAGTATAGAAACACTATATGTAGTGAGGGAAAAGCAAGGAGAAGACATAGGGCAGAGAAGACAAAACAATGCTCCATAAATATACCCAGAAAATACGACAGATGGGAAACACACACTCTTGTAAAGTGACTTGAGCTCCACCTCTGTCCGTGAATGGCAATCAGAGTAACTGCAGGGCTAAAGCAGAAATACAAATAGACCATCAAACTAGTATGGGCTGCACATGAGACAAATGGCATGATATAGTAGGCACTGTGAGAAAGAAGGTTGTGCTGCTCTTCCAATGTGGATTAAAATGTAAAAGGTCTAGAAAGAGGTTTTCTACAAATATATCAGTTCATTCCTCATAGTAGAAATAAGATAATTCCCAATTTAAAATGTTCCTAAGTGTGTTGTGTTGGGTTAAGAAAAACATTAACTGTCAAGGGGGTCTTACCCACTTTCTCTGGCTTGTACTAAAAGAGCCTATGATTATTTGCACTTCACCACTTAGAGGCATCACAAGATGCAGAACAGAACACTTCCTACACCAACTTCAATCTGGTCTTATCCTTAAGTCATTGCTTTTAAAACCCTTAAGACCATTCAGTGTGGAATCACAGGCACTCTCATGCTGGGCGAAACTAGATTTTTTTAAAGTGAAACACCTGACTTTCTCTAAATGTACTGCAATATTTTTAATTATTTCAGTATTGCCATATATTCTGAGTCTTGAAAGTGCAAGAAAATGGACAAATGACTGTTAAATTAACAGGAAAGGTTTGCACTCTGAAGAAATGTTGAAATATAAATTGACCGTATTGCCATTTCACTAAACTTTTATGTCTTATTTTAAGTAATGATAAGACAAATTGTATCCCATTCCAACATCAGATGGTGAGTTTGGAACCAGTCATCATAAGAAACATAATAAGATATCTGAAGAAAAAATACCTTGAGGAACTTCATGAATACTATTGATAGACTTCATAACAAGTAGAACACAGTATTTGGAGTGAAAGCCAAAAGGCATTGAATTATGATATCTCTTTAGGGAAGTGGGTTTTTTATGAGGCAGAAAATCCTTATTTTCTACCTATGAATTTACTTTGCTAGAAAGCATTTTGAAAGACAGCACATGTTTTGGGCCTGTGTGGCCAGGTTTTTTTCAGGGGAGTGAAGGGGGCACTATAATGGCAGCTTCTTTGAGAAGCTGACAGAAGCTCCCCTTGCATCAGGTAGAGCAAACATCAGCCAGCTCTAAGACAGACTGACTACTGGCCAAGGCCAAGCCCAACAGTGATGATGGTAGCACCTCTGGGATGACAAATTTCAGAAAGGGCAAAATCTGGACCACAACAACAGGCAGAAAGAAGAGTGTGAATACATAAAAAAGAACCCTGTAGACACACAGGTCAGTGAAGAAGAGGGGGGTGGGGGCACCAGGGATTCAGGAGGTGTTTCACATGCTGGAGCAGAGATTCCCCTGCAGCCCATCATGCAGCCCATGAAGGTCCACACAGGAGCAGAGATCCATCTCCAGCCTGTGGAGGATATCATACCGCAGCAGGGGAAAAGGATAAGGAGTCTTTTCTCTGTGGAAAAAAGGAGTGTTAGAGAATGTGTGATGAACTGACCACTGCCCCATTACCTGTTACCATGCGCTGCTCAGATGAAGGAGGTAGAGAAAACCAGGAGCAAAGTTAAGCTTGGAAAGCAGGGAGGGTGGAGCTGAAGACGGTTTAGGATTTGGTTTTATTTCTCGTTATACTTTCTGATACGACTGATGACAAATTAAACTAATTTCCCCAAGTTGAGTCTGTTTTGCCTGTGGCTGTAATTGGTGAGTGATTTCTCCATGCCCTTATCTTGATCCATGAGCATTTCAATCTATTTTCTCTACTGTGTTCAGCTGAGGAAGGGAATAACAAAGTGAATTTGTTGAACACCTATCAATCAGCTACAGCACAACAGTACTCAAAAAGGCAAATACTCAACAAGAGAGGGGGAGAATGTATAGAGGGTTCTGTGAACATTATGAAAACCAGTAACACGATTACCAGAGTGTGCTGGGGACATATCCGCCTGCTCATGGCCATTTTGTGAGGAGTAAATGAACAGTCACTCAAAAATAGGTGTTGTAATAAATAAGCAGACAGGACTCAGTTTTCTCATACAGAAAAGCCAATTCTTTATTAACAAAACTCGTATTTATAGGAAAAATCAGAGGGCACTGTGTTAAACCTAATTGGTCAGCAATACAGTGAAACTCAGTTCATTGGCCTGTAAGAGCTATTATATATGTCTATCAAATATTCTCTCTCTTTAAATCTGTTTATATATTCCCTTCACTGGTTCTCATGGGACAGATTCATTGTTTATGCAGGTGCAAACTTATTTTCCTCTCTAAGAATAGGTTGTAGTGTTCATTTTTATGATTTTTCTTTATGGGAACTTACAAGTTACTTATAGCTTAGCTAGAGTAGCAGGGCCTAAACCATATTTTATAAGGTTTTTCTTTTATAATAGCTCTACCTATCTGCAACAAATAGGAGTATTTTTTAACACATTACCTGTGAGTCAAACATCATGTGTGAATGAAGCAACCCAAACTGCCTTTTTGGAGATGGTGTTTGCCCCAGAAATGAAAGTGATAAAGAGTCAGGGGACTACCAACATCATCTGGATTAAATGGTTATGAAGATGTTGACAAGAATTTACAATAAAGGAGCAGTGTGAAAGGAACATGAAAACATACAGCAGAGAGGAGACCACAGAGGCAAACAGGGCAGTAGGGACATCCCAGGGCTACACAACCAGGAGGGGAAGGGGAGAGTGGGGTCTCTGTCACCTACAGCTGTTTGGGCTTATTTAGAAAAGGATCTTTCAGAATGTGGAGGTAAGTACTGTGTCCTATTTTGTTGTATTGATGATATTGATATCGTTCACTGATTGCTAGTTGTGTTGCTAGTTAATAAACTACTTCAGTCATGTTTTGGTTTAAACCACGTGAACTGAGCAGTTTTTGTCTGAGACAATCCACATAATTTTTGACAGACAAATCAAAAATTCACTATATACTATAACACTAGATCTTAGGGAGAAGAAGATGAAGGCATCTGTCATATACTGTATTACCAAGTGATATGGAAAATGAATGAAGAGAATGTCAGAAATGTAAATTGTGTGTGGAAAGCAAGCATTCCCAAAATGAGTAAAGACCTTGTCAGAGAGATCAGTACATCAAGGATGAGTGGTTGCACACACATTCATTCTAACTCCTAATGTATTTCCATTTGTTAAATTTAGTTATAAATTCAAATTTTTGGTTTAAAATTATTATAAAATTTCAATAATGAAATAACTTTTTATCAGCATTAAATACTTCTTTGATAGACATTTTACCTTTTAATTACTTTTCCGTGCAATAATAGTCTTTCTCTTTGAGTAGCTTTTATATGACACTGTAGGGATCAGAGACCAGAGCTCAGATATCGGAGATGTTGCAATATGATTATGACAATAATTGTTTTACCAGCTGAAACACAAAAGTAAATTTTCTACTGGGAGTAGCCATTGGATATTTGTTTCATAATAATTTGGTCTTAAACTAAAATAAACTTAGAAATCCATATTATTTAAATGAGAAAATGTTTCGGGTAAATAATGAAAGCATTATTATATGGGAAATCAAAATATATAAATTCCCATGCAATTGTCAATATTCTACTGTTTTAATTATCATACAACATTAAAACAGTTTTAGCATAATGTAAAAAGCATTTCTTCACTTCTTACAATCAGATTATTCTTATTTCTCTTAAATCAGGATTTGTTCCTTTAAAAATCTTAATTTATCTAAATTTTTAATAAAATTTAATTTAGTAGATAGTATTAATAGAGGCACAGAGAAAAATGTTCTTGTTTTAGAGGATACAATGACATGATTTGGATGGAGAAGCCTGATTTTGTTATGTTGTTCATAAGGTATTCAATCAAACACTCAAACATTTGTATTTCTTAATTTGATCTTATTTGATAAAGTTCAAAACAATGAAGAAAAGCTGTTGTTAATAACATTTTAAACTTTAACCAGGTGTGGCTTTTTTCATTCTTAAGTGACAACAAAGAGTAAACAGTTACTACTCTGAGGATGCAGAAATCCTGGAAACTAATACCCAAATGACTCAAATGGACAGTCTTAGTGCCTCTTCATGTTTGTTTGACGATAACGTAGATGTTGGTGAAAACTAGCAACAACAGATAATGTCTAGTCACTTTGGGGATTTGCATTGTAAATTTCTGGTCTGCTTGAACTCTTTTAGTCTTTAACAAAAATTCTTCATAGTAGGAAAATAAGTGTATTTTTATCAGCTCTTCATTTTAAAACTCTGGCAAAAAAAAAGTTCTTTCTAAATTATTAAAAATGTTTTCAAAATTTGAAAGGCAGTTTGTTCACTGAGTATTAGTGCATCAAATAAGTCATTCTTTAGCAAAACTTTTGAGTTATCCCAGGGACACTTTTCCTTGAAATATTGATGTTTAGTAGTGTCCAGTTTAGTTTTCACAAAATGGAATCATGAAACAAAAATAAAATTAAACATTGTCTAAATTTCTATGTTAAAACTTGCTTCTCAGCATGTTTTAAAAAATGCGGTGATTTTCTACATAAACATAAATCACATTTCATCCAATGCTGGTATTAAGTCAGGTTGAGGTGGAAAAGTGCCTTGTTCAGGAACAAACCATATTGAAAACATGTCAGGCATTAGAAGAGCAAAAACTCTATGACTAAATTTTGAAAATTCCTAAAAGTATATTTTAACAATATTATGAATATCTATTATTGGCAAGCAACTTTCTGGTTTAAATGTTTAGCTTTTGGATGTGTTTGGCTCAGCTGTTTTATCTCAGCACAAAAATTTCCTCTAGAGCCATTCTAATTAATGTTTCTGAATGTTGCATGGACAACCGGACAGGGTGACCCGGTAGACCGCACTCACCACACCCAGCTCATGCTGGTCCCTGCCCTGGTGTGCCTACCTTGGTCCGTGGCAGTAGGCACCATAAATGTTCTGGCATCTGTTGCCAAAAAATTGTAAAAAGCTACACTGCACAGCACAGGGCAACCCAGTAAAGGTTCACTGCGTAATGTTTACTTTAGAGAAGATTTATGTTGGCTCCTAAATGGATTCAAGTTTGCCGTAATGCAGTACTCATCTCTATCTGGATGCTTATTTTCACAAAAGTTTTATAAAATTAATTTTATTCTGGCATCTTTTCTGATTCTCTTACAGAACTACAGATTATTAGGGATGGAAGTACATTTTAGCTGAACACTAGTCATAAACCTTTTACTCATGTAATTTCCTCAGGCATTTAGGATAAGGAGAGAAAAAGTTCACTATTTCAAATTTCTCCATCCATCCATTTTCTGCTTTTGAAACCAATTTTTTTTTTTAAATCTAACAACCAGCCAAAACACACAAACAAACAAACAAACAAACAAACAAACAAAACCCCCCTCAACCTAAATGCAATGTTGTTTTTTTCCTTTTTTTTTTGTTTGGTTTTTTTTAGGTTCAGGCATTTTGCTGATTATGTCCAGATATCAAAGAATTGTTTGGCAGAGAAAAAATGTTCCCAAGTTCAAATATTTCAAGTTGATATATTTAAAATAAATGTTTGCTGGTTTTAATTTTAAATAACTTTAATTTGCTACCTAGTTTTCTGTGGTTAAATAACTCAAGTTTCTACATTTTTTGTTTCCAATAAGAGCTATTTGCTGAATGAATGGAGTAAATTCAGGTCACAACTGAATAAAATAAAATAAAATAAAATAAAATAAAATTTAAAAAAATAAAATAAAATAAAATAAAATAAAATTTAATAAAATAAAATAAAATAAAATAAAATAAAATAAAATAAAATAAAATAAAATAAAATAAAATTTAATAAAATAAAATAAAATAAAATAAAATAAAATAAAATAATAAAATAAAATAAAATAAAATAAAATAAAATAAAATAAAATAAAATA